>JAGDQP010011275.1:0-53410 GCA_022664845.1 Lepisma saccharinum
AAAAAACTTTGAGAGTTACCCTTCTTACCACATGTATTACATTCAGATATGTTCATTATATTTCACAAAATAAATTTATGAAATCGGGTACATCATTTTGACTTACCCTGTACAAACAGATGCATAAGATTTTTTTAAGGATCCTGTTGGAAAGCACTCAAACTGACGTGATGAGTAAGACAAGAACTGCAGTAGATAAACTCAAAGTAACAAAAAATAACTTACTTCTCTGAGGGTGCCAATTCTGTATTTCTTCATCAACTCTCTAGCATCTGTAGAATGTCCAACGTCCTCAAAATTTTCAGTGCCATCTTTGCCAGCCTGTTCCAACAGAACCTCCTCTCCACCAGGATGCTGAAATTGTCAAGAAAATAATTATACACACTTTTTCAGTCTTTGAAGAAAGGCATTATGTAGGATGTAGGAAAATGAAAAAAAAAATGTAAATATACAAGCACATATACAAGGTGTTGCAAAATAACACCCCAACAAACCTACCTCTGGAGATTCCTGAAATGAAAATAAAAAATCATAGACCATCGAGGGTGCACAAATGCTTCGTTTCGGCACTATAGGCTGCCGAAACCGTGGTAATATGAACTTAAAGAGCTTGATATTTCTAATATTACTAACAGCAGAACTGTGAGGTCAAGTTACCCTCAAAGACTTCAAAAACCTGCTCTATCAAAAAATGCATATTCTAAAATTGTGTAATGGGTGCGCAAGCCTCGCCGAGCAGCGTGATCTTCAATTAGTGATAAATGTAACATAGAAATTAATTAACTTGACTGTATGTATGCATACTGGAATACCCCATGGATTACATGAAGCACACAACTGCCAAAATGGAGCACTGCTATATAGTTTTCATCTGAGACTAAACTTCATCTGATCTGTTTTGAGTTTCCTGAACACCAAATTCACATCGAAACTTGGATCATTTTGAGTAATGGAAAAAAGACAGTGCCTCAAGAAATTTACAGCTTAAAGTTCTGAGCAGTAGAATGACTCAGAAAAGTAAAATAACTTGTGTTCGACCTTTTCTCACTTTTGTCCCTAATTATAACAACACTACTACATTTCTTCCTCCTGAACAATTTTGTTAAGAGCCTCACCAAAACATACATCCCAAAATGAACTCAGTGAATCACGTAATTCTTAAGTATGGCACAAGTTCGTGAACGACTACATATGAAGCTTTAGTTGAACCCACAATGAACTGTTGGGCAATAGCACTGTCTTTGAAGATAAGCTTAAAAATGTTACCCAAACCGCTTTCAAAACAAAGTAACACGGTTTGATATTAGCTTCATGGCCCATACAATTTCAGCTTCAAGGACTTCTTCCTTCACAACGAACTTTTCTTAAACATTTTTTTTTTTTTAACATTAACTAATAATGTCTGAAATTTTATATCAATATCAGTTCCTCTGGATTTCTCAGTAGATTCTGATTAGGGAGGAGGTTGAATCAAGAACTACAACACTAGTACTTGGTCTGGAATCTTCAAATGAACTTGCTTTTGGGTCTAAGAACCTACAACTAATGCCTCAATTACTACACCTTATTAAGCAGGACATGCAAAGAAACACGGAAGACATAAGAGCTCCCTCATCCCTTCCTGCAGGGAGCACATAACCTGCAACCTCCCACTTTTCACGGCATAATGATGAGATACAACTTCAAACAGCACAGTTTTTAAATTGAAACGTTGTATGAAAATATGAATAAATTTGACTTTCCAACAAAAACATATTTCAAAAATAAATTCCTTGACTTTTCCAGGACCCCATCCTGAAAAGTAAATTCCCTGACTTCTCCAGGATTTCCCCGGTATTCAAAGAAGCGGATCCATGCATGCAACGTTGATAGATCAAAATTTCATCTTAAAACGTCTATTTCCTTCTCTGTAACACTTTCTACATTGTTCATTTCTTTGGGTCATACACCACATTTCTGTGCAAAAGTTGTAGCTGAACCAACAGCAAATGTTAGTTCGGGCGGAGAAAAATCTCGCAACCTTTTGTTTTCCTTTACTACAACCGCCACCAGGTTTAGGGTTTATACAGAAATTTCAGATTTTACGTTATTATCCCACTTCCGGAATAGTTTGATCCACTGTGCAAAGTTAAATGCACCTTGTTTTCGAATCTCTTACATCTTTATGCAGCACATTAGAAATTTTAGTTTTGTTTGGTTTACCAGTCATGCATGAGATCCTTATTAAGGGACAAATTAATTGAAAGAATCGATTTTTTTTTTATGCAATGTTTTTTCATCAGTGTTTATGAAGTGACGAACAGTAACTTCATTTTAACTTTCCGACCAAAATGAAATTGATAATATGTCCCAATATATATCTAACATACGCGACGGCAAGGTGAAAATATGTTAAAGTTAAGAAAAGTGACTAATAATAATGGAAAAAGATGATTTTCTATAAAAGGGTGATTAAAGGTTAGAAAAGTGACCCCAAGTCCTCAGCCTAAAACGTAAACTTAATTTAAAATATGTCGAATTGATTTCCCTTCTCAACTTTGACTTTAAATAGCATGGAAAGTTCTAGCCTTAAAATGCTGAAATCGCGTATTAAACATGCATTTTTGTTGTGTAAATGTTATTTTTCTCTTCCTTCCCCACCACACAATTTTACGCGTTTCATGACAAATATCTAGTACGATATCGCTTTTTTTTTTTTTTTTTTTAAAGATGATGATGATGATTTACACGTTTAGTGGAAAATTACACACCTTGAAATGCACAGGCTCCAATGCACAACACGGCTGTATTCAAGTCAATCTAAGTTTGCGCAGCTGTATGTCGAATTTTACGAAGATCAGAAATGGTCGTGTATAGAGCATTCTCAATATGTTTGTCCACTTGCTGGTACTGCCTCAGTCATCTCACTAGGTACTTTTTGATAAGAAGGGGAATTGCTAAGATAACACCTTTTTAAAAAAATAAAATTGTGATATGTAGAAACCCTACGAGTACCAATACAAACGATGTCTTCCCATTGGGCCTTTTTCCGTTTCGCCCTATGCCGGTTTCGAGTCCTTCTGGCAATCTCATCCAAGTTGAGATAAGCTATTCTGATGTAAGGCGAAACGGGAATTCCGGAAAACTAAACGCATGTTTCATTCGAATGTTTTTGGTTCAGAAGAATAGTTTTTAGCTCCCTTATTCCAGTCTAAAATCCCAATATATAATATTTTTATAAAGAAAAATGTCATCCCGATTTGGGGGTATTTTAGAAAGAGGCTAGTTCCATCTCAATCCATGCAGTGGCTGCACCTTCATAGTCTCAGATTTTGTTCAAATTATTTTTATGGGTAGCTGAACCAGATAGAAGTACCACCCTATCTTTTGTTTCGCCCTAAAAAAATTTCCAAAGCCAAGTTTTACCCTAAATTTTGCATTTTTGGTAATTTTGTGTTTTCAGCCACTTTCAGGACAAATATCAGGCACCAGATGAAAGGTAAGAGCTTTCACATTGTAATATAGTTATTTCTTAATGAAATGACGTCAGGATTGCCTACATAGGACGTCACACCAACGAAAACTCGATATTTCAAAATGGCGGTTTTCACGAAAATGGCAATTTTTGAAGTTTTTTTTTTCTTGGTTACGAAACGTATTTTTTTTTTTTTTTTGCTTTTTCGCGTTGATTGTACAAAAGACATACAGAAGTTCATAAAAAAAACGATTCACGTCTTACGTCACTCGCTTACGTTTTCAGTATTCGACTTGCAAAAGGGGCGAAGAAATATAAGAAATTGTGGTATTTCAAGCGCCATTTTCTCAAAAAAGCCTGCTTCAAAAAATTTAACATTTGGTAGGCTGTTAGAGTTAGATACTTGTAACAAACTCTGTAAGTTTCATTCTCGACCCGTTCCTAGTACAGTTTCTGCGGGAGTTCGAATTTAGGAACCTCTGGAACTGTCGCGTCAGAGTAGCAGACGCCATTTTGCGCTAAAACGATTCCGAATATGAATTTTTATGTAGTACTAAAAATGTTTATTCGGAAAATTTACACATAAAAATTCAATACAATTTCCGAAAAAAAAAAAATAATATAGGCGCTCTTTAGATTACTTGTAGTCGGACAATTAAAGATTCCATGCACAACTTGCTTCATAAGCTTACAAAGTTTGGAAACTACTACCTCTGTTTCCAGCTGATAGTTAATCTGAAAACAATCTACTTTAACTTCCCTGCATTCCCTTTGGACAACACCACCTTCCAAAAAGCATTGTTTTTCAAATATAAGCAAATTCTTAGAACATGGCTTCTCTCACCCCCTACCCATATTTCTCCACGCAAATTATTATTACCAAGCGGCCACAGCTCAGGGCAGAGCGCTGGCTTAGTATTCGGGAGGTCGTGTTTTCAATCTCAGAGGCAGACCATCCTGACAGATTTTTCAAGTCACACCAGGCAAATGCCAGGATGGTACCTTCAACTTAGGAACATTTAAGCCATAGCCGACATCTTCCGCCTCCCATCCCAGCCCAAGCCTGAAGGCCATACTTCAACAAATTCAAATTCTTATTAATGTTCTAACCGAGCTGTGAGCTCTGATAACCTACAGTTTCCCTTCAAGTAGGTATCGAACAGTTGCGTTCCATGTACCTCCACAGCGTTTAAAATAACACCACGCGCACTTCAAGTGATTTCCCCCCCCCCCCTAATCTGCCAACAGGAGGCACAGGATCTCGATAGAACAGATAAGTTAAACGTGCGAGAAAAATTCAATTCATACAGCGGGTGAAAAAAGACAGGAATGAACATCAACCGATTACTCTGTGTGTATTGCACAATGACCCTGATGAACAACATGTGAAGTAGGGCCTACTTGTTGATTACATAGTCCAATTCCAGTCGGCACACTGCCAAGCGCATGTGCGTATAACTAAGCTTTCGTAATTCCAACTTAAGATTAGCAACTCGCTTTACGGACACAAAGTGCACAGCCTTCCAGAAGCTTTCACACACGGAAGAAATGAATGAACTACGAAACAAAATTTCTGAACATTCAAAAATGATACAATTAACGGCACCGTGCATGTTCTTTACAAACAATAAACGCAGTGTTAGCATATAAATTAAATTAAGAAGTCGATCATCTAAAGCGAGTACGAAACAACAATGGATTCATCTCGACACAAGTGTAACAAACATCCTATAGTACGAATAGAATGTTTCATATAAGATTCTTACTCAAAGTTACTATGAATACGTCGTTGCTCGGTAAAATCATCACCACAAAATCGTAATAATTATTCAAAGTTATCTCCCAAGTTAGGAATATAGTCTTAAGTACTTCAGAATAAACCTGCATATATCAGAATATATGTACAATGCAGCCGAGGTGTCAATAAAACAGTAATTATGAATTATTAAACAATTTCACACAGGAATATTAAACAGTGGATTTCGAAAGAACAATATTTACAACTATCGAACCGCGGACCTTTTGCACGGCAAGCAAGCGCTCTTCTATTGCTCCACGAGCGCCCTGTGCCGGGAGCCGTGATTCCGGTACAGACCGTTTCGAAGATCTTTCTCGGGGATTTTCGACTTAGGGATCCGCTAGCAAGGAATCTATCCGGGTTGGAGTTCCTGGTCTCCTACCAGGCGCCTCCCCCAGGTGGCGGATCAAAACCAGTACTGATGCCTTGCAGTTAAAGAGATCTACAAAAACATGGGGAACTCTATGGCTTACGGAACTCGCAAGTTCACCGCCGCAGTAACGAACATTCGCCATTGGATTCTATCTTGGGCAATATCAGGCTAGTTTTCATCACGAACAGCTACTTCTCGAAGATCCCTTCTAACATTTTCCTCCCAACGTCTCTTTCCATCCGGTTTTCCAACCAGGATAGATAATCTTCGTTTTTTCCCCATCCGAGCTACATGGCCTGCCCACCTTTGTTGTCGCGATTTCATTATTCTTATATCATCTGGTGAACTGTACAGTCCTTGGAGATCTTCATTATGCAGTCTCCTCCATTCTCCAGTCATCTCGTCTCGTGTATTTTTCTCAAAACCTTATTTTTAAACACACGTAATTTATGTTCATCTGCTAGGGTCGTACTCCAACTTTCGCAACCGTAAGTATTGCTGGTAGAATAACCGTTCTGTGTGTTTTCAATTTCAATTTCCTTGATATTAATCGCGATGTTAGAAGGTTTTGGACTGAATCGACGTATGCGTTGCCCAATACTAAACAACTTTAGTAGACATTAGAAATCTATACCAAGGGGAAAACTCGTTAGGAAAAGGTATAAGCCAAGGCTAGAGATTATTAGAAATGAACGCGGAGATCTTCAGCCGGATCCAATAAAAAAATTTGATGTATGAAAAAGCTACTTCGATAAGCTTCTTAACGTACACACCGGAGGAACTTCAAATCCATACCGAAGAACCTTGGTTAACCGACCACATCGAGATTGAGGTCAAAATTTCGATAAAGAAATTGAGAATTTGCAAGTTACCAGGAATTGACAATATTCCAACAGAACTAATTAAAGCTAGAGGAACAGCACTAGTCAAGGAATTACATAAGTTGATAAGTGTTATATGGAGAACTGAAGAGCTTCCAAAGGAATGGAAAACCTCAATAATAGTTTCTATTTATATAAAAAGAAATAAATCTGATTGTAATAATTACCGCGGAATCTTAACTTAAAGTAAGCGCATAAATAGATGAAATAATTGGAGACCACAAATGTGGATTTAGAAAAGATAGATCTACGTTGGATCAGATATTTTCCTTAACAAAAATATTACAGAAGGGGGAATACAATGGGACTGTTTATAGAGGAAGCATATATGGCTATCAAAAAAAAAAAAAAAAACTCCTAACCTCGTGATTAATATCAAGCTGAAATTAAAAATATACCGAACGGCTACTATTCCGCTAATACTCTTTTTGATTGCGGAAATTGGGAGTACGACCCTCGCAGTAGAATATAAATTACGTGTGTTTGAAAATAAGGTTTGAGAAAGCTATACGGGCCGAAACGGGACGTGCTGACTGGAAAATGGAGATTGCGTAAAGAAGCACTCCACAAACTATGATTCACCCGACATTATAAGAATAATGACATCACGAAGGCTAAAATGGGCAGGCCATGGAGCTCGGATGGGGGAAAACGAACATTATATTCCTGGTTGGTAAGCGGAGGGAAAGAGGTCGTTGGAAAGACCGACGTCGTTCGGATGACAATATTAGAAGAGATCTTCGAGGTACATGTTCAAGATGGAAACTGTCCAGGATAGAATCCAATGGCAACCGTAAAGTATTAACGGCAGAATAGCCGTTCTATATATTTTCAATTTCAACTTTCTTGATATTAATCGCGAGGTTAAGAGTTTTTGGATTAAGTAGAAATATACGTTGCCCGATGCTAAGGAACTTTCTATTTCTTCCGTGACCTCGTTTTTGCTTGTTAGGTATGCTCCCAAGTATTAACATCTGTTTACCTTCTCTTGTTCTCATTCTTAATTGTTATGTATCTATTTCAGTTATTCCCTTTGCTTCGGATTATCATGTATTTTGTTAACCTTTAGGCCTATCTCATCGCTCGCTTCTACTAAGACATCGGTGTTACTTTGTAGTGCATCTATACCGTCCCCTATTAAATCTACATAATCCGCGTATATCAACAGTTGATTCAACCCATTCAATGTTAGTCCCTTTTTGTCATCTTTTATTTTCTGAATGTCATTTCTAACGCAAAGTTAAACAGTACTGGTGACAAGGCATCGCCTTGTTTCAATCCATTGCGAATCTCGAAAATTTCTGACATCATATTACCTATCCGTACTCTGTTTATGAGGTCACTGACACACATCCTCACTAGCTGAACAAGTTTTTTTCGGAATTCCAAATTGTACCAGAATAGTGTGACGGGTTTTTTATTGTTACTTTAATTTCTCTATAGTCTTTCCCCAGACGTCCCAATCATGAGGAGAGTAATCAAATTATTTTACTATTGTTCCACCCAGACGTCGATTTTCTGCATTCGTCCTCGTCCAGCCCCTAACCTCGCACAAAGGTCGCTGTCCAAGGCGGCCTTAGACGAAAGTAGAAACTTTGTAATAGTAAAACAAAACTTCCAAACAAATTAGCGCAATACCAGCTTAAGTCTTTCTGATCGTCTCTATACATGAAGCGCGCTTACGATTTTGCACCTGATTACTGTATTAATCTCAACTCGCTATTAGACTTTTTTCAACTAACGGCCTTATATCCCGCCTCATATTTTTATGCAAACCACATTAATTCCTTCCTTCATTAATAATCTACCTCTGATTTGCATCTACGATCAGGGAGCTACTTCAATTTAACACAAACGCACCAAATGATAATAATTAATATATATTTTGAACTAATTTTACAGAACAGTCTTCTTGACGGCTACGACGTGGATATATAAGGTACTGGGTTATCATACGGCAAACGATTAAGATTCAACTTTCCCCACAAGACCTATTAAGTCACAACGCAACATCGGGATTTGACAACGTAACAATTCTTTCTTAAACGATTCCGGATTTGAACCAAAGACCATACGAGACAGGTGTACGAGTCTAGAGCGTAGCCACTCGAAACAAATTTTAACCATTAACCGAAATCCTGCTTTATAGTATACTTGCACACTCTTTAGCGAAGAATCTCATATTAACCTCGTCATTTCATTAAACATAACAGTTACTTTTCTGCCTTCATCCTCGTCCAGTCCCTAACCTCGCACACAGGTCATGGTCCAGGGCGGCCTTAGAAGAGAGTAGAAAACTTGAAATGATTAGCATCATAAATCAACATTACAAGCTCGATTCTGAATTTAATTCTGCTAGGCTCAAACTTTGCTCTCCCTTAATAGCAGTACTAAACAACGCAGACTTCTGGTTTCGAATTACGAGTAAAGTTCCCACAAACAGACTTGCTCAACGATTCTGCAATTTTACAACAACTGAATTAATAGCTAAATAATTGGAGCAGGCAACTTGGTATCTTGGCTTGTACTACTCGCGACAGGCAGCTCGAAAAACTAAGTCACATTCTTCTTCTCCACTTCATCTCAACGAACGATAGCTTCGACTTACTTGAACCCTACACATTGTTGTGTGTTCCCCTCAGCTTCTTCTCCCGTTCATTGCTGGCGTTACACTGTGTCCAAACGGCGGGAAGCAGCGTCTTAAATAGCCCTTGCCCCTAACCGATGCGCATTCAAAAATACAAAGGAGCTCCGAGCCTCCGAAACCCACAAGCCCAGCACCTTATGAGAAGTTCAGCAAAGATCTCCTCTCTGCAGAATGGCTTCCGCAGCTGAAAATAAAGAAGCGAGAACATACAGCACAAAGAAATACTTCCCTCTCTCTCACTTTCACTTTGAGTTTATTGTCCTTGCTGGCTATTTTCCATCCACTTTTCCTTGTTTGGTTCTGAACTAGAGGGTTTTTAAACAACATAGCAAACTTCATATACATGCACGCAAATGAAATAAAATCGTTACACATAATTATTTACAGATATATATATACACAGGATAATTATAACCTTGGTCAAGGAAAAAAAATATATAATTACATAACATATAGATAAATTTTACATAATACCAACAGTTAAAATGCAAAAGAAGCATGCAAATATTTTAACAGTTCAAGATTAATATTTTTTCTGAAATGACCCACTGCCTTGGTGTCAAGTGTATAGTTTTTCTCTTTTGATAGAGTCATATGCTTTCTTAAAGGCAATAAATAACTGGTGAACAGTCCCATTGTATTCCCATTTCTTCTCTTGAGATTTGTCTCAAGGCGAAAATCTGGTATAACGTGGATCTATTTCTTCTAAATCCACATTGATGGTCTTCAATTATTTTATCTACGTATACGGTTAAGCGAGTTAGTAGGATATTACTCAGTACTTTTTAGCACGTTTGGAAGTAATGAGATTTCGCGGTAATTATTACAGTACGATTTATCACCTTTTTTTTATAAACCGGAAATATCTTTGAGGTTTTCCATTTCTTTGTAAGCACCTCCTCTCTCCAATAGCACTTATCAATTCCTGGTGATTTGAAATTTTTTAATTTCTTTACCGACACTTCGACCTATATCTCGGTAGGTTCGGGTATCCACGGTTCTGCTGTATATATTTTAATTTCCTCTGGTTGCTCTCCGTTGTGTACATTAAGAAGTTTCGAAAAAAATTTTTTTTCCACATATCGATAATTTTAGTCTGATCTACCTGAAGATCTACAAGTTCATTTTTAATCATCCTTAACTTCGGCTGGTAACCTCTCCTTAACAAGTTTACCCCTTTCTACAGATCTCTTATATCAGTTGTCTTGCCATTTTCCTCTATCTCCATTACAGAAAAATATTGCATTTTTCATTTCAAGGTCACATGTAAACTTTAACCTTGAGTATCTATATAAAAAGAAAAATAGTATCTTGGTTTTTTTTTATTATTATTATTATTTATTTAATAAAGTATATTATATACGGTAGTTAAATGCAATCTATCGTTGGCGCAGTTTCATTTTGGAATGATTTTGGGGGAACAGGAGTAAAAAGAAATATCCAGTGTGAACTTAAACCCTTCTTGCACTAAACATGATTAGTGGCAACTTCAGACATGTCTGATACTCTCTCTTACCCGCCGGGTAGTTCCTATCTGCCTGTGGATATTGTGTGATACACTAGTAATATAAAAGGCTGGTACAATTTTTGTGTACATCTACTTCTGTGAGTAGTAGGTTGCCACCCGTCCCGATTTTGTCCGATGCAATGTTCGTCGAGACGCAGATTGCTCTGATTTTCACTTTCAGAGTTGAAACATAAGAGAATATTTTATTACTTGATCTGTTTCATGGTATAGGCATAAAGTTACACTTATTATTTCTGTGAGCTACACAAATTTGATTTTGTTTTCACATTAAAATGCATTTTTTTGCGAGCTACGCATGTTCTTCAGATTGTGGGAAAGATTCTACACAAATGTGTTGAATTGTCGGAAAAAAACATTTCGTTTCTGGTTGTTACTTGCCTCTGTCTGACAACTGTGTTACTTTGAAATATTACAACAGTTTACAGTGTTACTTATAAGTCTATATGTATAAGAAAGACCTTTCCGGTAAGTTAGTTATTAAAAGTAAGCTGAATTTAAAATTTACATATTTAAGAAGCGTAGGTAAAATACGAATTTTTATGGCTTTAATATGAAATTTTCTCAAGGTCACTACTTCCAAGAACCACCTTTTTTTATTGACCGGTGAAGGTGAATTTTAAAAATGCGAGTAAAATGAAGTGTCAATAATAAGAAAAGTACAATTTAGTTGAGCTAAATCAGAAGTAACTTTTTACTTACAAAGTTCCTAAAAAAAAAAGGCAGATAAATGGCAAAATTTTAAAATGAAGTACGCCCTACCTCCAGATCCCCGATACAGAGCATGCCTCTGTTTTATTGAGTAAGAAGGTGCAAACCTTGGTAAGTAGAATCATTTGAGAACTGTGTGTGACACAATGCATACGAAATACATTAAGCAGGGTGTCTACGAATTTCTGCAGACAAATTTCCCTGACTTTTTCAGGTTTTCCAGTAGCATTTTCAGAAATTTCCAGTACCCATACGAAAAATAATTATAATAAATAAAAGCACCATTTAAGACTAAATTTTCGGTAGTTTGTTATCTGAATAGCAGAGTGATAAGACTGCTCACTTGGTAGAGTAGTTCCTATTATAACTGTCGGAACACTATTGTACGTAATTATCGGAGCTTTTAGAGATACAATTACATATTCTCTTCGCGAAGAAGTAGTACAAGTATGATTAAATGTTAGTCTACGTGTAGTTATGTTATGTTAGTCTACGCAATGGGCTTCCACAACAGATTTTCTACCTTTCTGCCATCAAACTTACTGTTTGTCTAGACTTGAACTCCGCCGTTGCAAGTAGTACAAATTTTATATTTCATTCAACACTACTGTAACTTCTTCTGAAGATCTTCTAGTTTTCTGCTAATGTCTTGCACATCTTTTGTAGACTCTTCTATATAAGCTTCGCCTTTTTCTGCTGAAGATTCTTTATGTCAGTAACCACACGTTTTCGTTCGGTTTCTTTTTGTTCAGTTTCCTTTAACTCTTCTTTCTTCTTGGATAGAACTGTTCCCCAAACTGATCGTGCATTTCTGGCTGCATGAATCATGCTTTTTGTAACAACTTTTACCACCTCTGCAATATACACAACACTGTCATACACTATCCTTAGTGCCACAAGAGAATGTTCACGGAGATTCTCTATTAAGCATTCTTTGTTCACGGAGAAACCACGCTCCACAGCTGCATTTCCGTGAGATAGCATTAATAGTTTCTTCAGAAATGTCACAAACGTATCAACAATATCCCCTTGTACCAAAGGTAGCACACGGAAGAACCAGAAATAATCAAGTCTTTTCCTGTGAGCATCCGAAGAATCTGCTGCTGTTCTCACTGCATTCTTTGAACACACAGTTATGAACTGTCTTTTTATGGCATCACATGCTGGACCACTGAAATGATTAGCTTTGAAAAGTTCATCTAATATAACGTTGTTCAGCTGTTATTTGCCAGTGACATCACTGTTAAGTACCGATTCTGGGGAAATGCAAGCCGAACCAAAAGTTACGTTGTACTTCAAGAGACATTTACTGAGCACTTTCTGGATGAAAGAAATAAGAATCTTTCTACAATCAGTTCGGAATTGAAGCATTTGACGGTCATTTATTTGCTTTGTTCTTCTCTAAGCAGATCGTGTACTGAATCCTAAATCAATGTTCTCTGCACTTAAAGAGTACATCACCATCTTTAGATAAGTCTATCTTGCACAGATCTTTTGATGAGCTACACTTCTCAAGGACAGAGTTCTTCACAAACCTTCCTATGATGGATCTGACTAAGGGAGATAATGCCTTGTACAAATATGGCTCCAATGGTTCATTGGACTGGAATCTTGTCAAAAATGGTTCAGTCTGCAGCCATAGTTTGAAAGAAAGTTAACTTTGCCTCTAACAGAGGATCCTCAAGCCCCTGGGAAATGGTTTTGAAGCTCTTGCAGTTTACAGGAAGCAGCTTCTCCTGTACCACCTTCACATACTTTCTCGAATAAGGTAGTAACACAATAGAACGCTGAATCACATCAACATTACACAACCATCTCACAGGGCAGAACTTTTTTGGGAACACTACATTCAGTATATTTTGTAAAGTCAGCTCTTTTCGCAGGTACAATTTTTAATAAGGTACATAAATCACGAAGAAATGTTATAACATCCAAGTCACTCTTCTGAAAAGCTGTCTTGAAGGCCCCATGTAACACATGCAAACCACAACTTCCCAGTTCCAGGATTTTCTTACCATCAGGGCTGTTACTTCCTAGATTTTTCTTCAGGTCTGCTAACAGCTTCCAATATTAGGTCGGTCCATTCATTGAAACTCGTATAATTTTTCTTAAATTCAAGGTGCATGTAGATGATGAATTATTTATTGCAGTCAATAAATCGGATGCTGTGGTATGGCCCAGAAAAGCTAAATCCAAGTACTTTGTCGACACTTCACTTTTTTCTTCATTCCAGTAACGTACAAGAATATCTAACTGTTCCTTCTGTGAAACTTTGTTCAAAGACTCAAATAACAAAACAAAGTCACTTTCTTTTTCAACTTTTTTCAGTAACTCTGCTTTGAAAAAAGGCACCAACCCAAAGGTAATGGTGTAACCTATTTTATATTTTTGAAGTTTCATCTGTTTAGCGATATCACTGTCAGGAAACATAATGGAAAATAAATGTTTGACTGATGATTAACCACAGTGTGGATGCACCACAGTATTTCTGCACTTGTAACACTGTCTCTCCAAAAAAATTTTCATCCTTGACTGTGACGAAGATCCACTGGATTCACTTACAGAGTGTGCACTGCTTGCGCTGCCAATTCATTTTCTAGAATGCTGCTTTCAGTGGTTACAGATGTTTGCACGATTAGAGCTGGTACACAATGCAGTTGGAGCACTGTTTCGTTTCCCTGAACCTTTTCACAAAACGACTGATGTCCATACTCTGTAGTTTAGCATCAATCCTTTAGCGTGACTTAAAACAGTCAGTTTACCCATGTTACTTAACCCAACCTTTGTCTTACACATAGTGCAAGAAGAATTAATTAACGTCATTTTCCACTGGTTTTAGTCATTCAGAAAATTCAAAATTCAGGGCCCATGAATTACTGAAGACTGTCAGTTTTGCCATATTGGAATGCCTTTAAATCACAATCCTTTCAAAATCTGAAAAGAGAAATTTTGTACAATTAAATGTAAAGGTTGTTACAAATTATTTCAAAAATTTTAGTTTGTATTAAAATAGTTGGTTTCACACAGACATTTAAATCTTCACTGGGCATTGCAGTTAGATTTACTTAGGCAAACAGAAGGAAATCGTGAAGGTTGAACTATAAACCGAATTTAAAATCGGTGCAACATATGAGTAATTTTTTAATGTATTGTTTCTAACTTTGTAATTTTCAGTAAGACAAGAAAATTAAAATTGTTATTAAAATTTTAAATTGTCTATAAAATTTCCAGAGATATTAAGAATTTCCCTGACTTTTCCAGAAAACTGAGATTCCCTGACTATTCCAGGTTTCCCAGACTTGTAGACACCATGATTAAGGCACAGTGCTGTAATCTGTAAACCATTTGACATGAAACGAAACAGCAGCAGTAGGAAACAACTAAGGAACATGCAACCATGGATGACTGAAAAAACTGATACATTTGACCAGATCAAATGATTTTGTGGGAAACAAATTATCTCGAATGGGGGAAAAATGAAGATATTTCATCGTGGTTGGTAAGCTGGAGGAAAAGAGCCTGTTGGGAGGATCGAGACCGCTGGGATGACAATATTGGAAGCGATCTTCGAGAGGTGGATGTTAGTGCTAATAAACCGGCTTAATCTTGCCCAGCATAGAATCCAATGGAAAACGTGTGTTACCGCGGCGATAATCTTGTGAGTTCCGTAAGCCGTAGAATTGGTAGAAAACAAATTAAAAGGGATTCTGTTACTCTTGAGGAGAGTCCAAGAATAGCAATTGATGAGGAAAGTGACACTGAAGTGGCAACATACAGGACAGGATGAGCTTTGCAGTTATTGAATGACAGCTTAAATAGTGTTATATCATCACCGATCGAGAGCAAAAGAATTAACGATACAAATATGGACGGTCACGACAAAATCGAGAAGGGTGACAATCCTGCTACTCAAAGAAGTATAATAATATGTTCACATATACTACTGGTTTATCACACAATATCCACAGATGGGAACTACATGGCGAGTGAGAGAGAGTATCAGACATCTCTGAACTGGGACCATGACATTTGGGCGCAAAACCTTATATCCAAATACGTTTACCTATCTACATATGTTATAGTGTATTTCACAACTAAAGGCCGGATGTTTAGGCACTAAAATATGAAAATATGAGGTACGTGGGAGCATTTTTCATTACTCTCTTCATTTGCTACGTTTTCTTAAAAGAGTAACGAACACTTTTACATTTTGCAACACACATTCACCTAAAACTCCATCAAAAACGTCAGTATTTTAATGCAACTTCTACCAAAATAATACTCAGACGCTGGTGTTTCAAGTCACCCCATAGAATGGGCTTCATTGCATCGTACATTGAATTGGCATTAAAGTATATGCCCTGGGCTCAAGTGACCCCTACCCATGGGGTGACTTGCACCGGTATTATTATTTTTTTTTTTTTCTCCTCCAACGGATAAAAGAGTAATTGACAATATCAACTAGAAAGTATGGGTTACGACTCTGAAAACTGCATTAAAACATTTTATGAAAGAATCTTATTTGTTGAGGTACAATTATGTTTATGTCAAAAGTGGAGTCAAGTCACTCCACTTTACGGAATGATATTATTTCGTTAAATACGTAATCGAGTTAATCGGCAAAGAAACATGGCGGCATGCAGAGGATTAGTAATAGCTCACTTCTTGTTATGAAGGACAAGTATTTTGCTACATAAATCACTGACACATTGTCGAGAATGCTAAGCTTGGGATCGTCTGTTCGATCCCTGCTCATGCCATGTGCGTTTTGTGTTGGACGAACACAGTGTGCGTGGATTTTCCTGGACTTATCCAGTTTCTTCCAACTTTCTTCAATCCACCAATTCGTCCATCATCATCCATCCGGCCTGAATCAAAGTTGCCTAAAGGCCTTAAAATTAAATTCGACGCTGCTAAAACGGGTTTAAAAAAATCAAGTTTTGACGTAACTTCGTTCTTATTTCGCGCTTCCATGACTCGAAACTGTTATAATTTGCGTTTCAACACTTCCACACACGCTGGAAACATTACATATCTCCTGTAAATTTTACATTTTCAGCACCCCAAATGTAATGTTCACCCTTCGTTTTCTGTATGTGTGGTCTTTGGTTCAAAAATGGTTGGACTAAACTGAAAGGAATGCTTAGGAGTCCACTCCAGGCAAATATTATAGAACTCGTTCTTAGAAGTTTACAAGCTCATTTAGGGTCTACTCCATTGTTATCACTTCAGGGCCCTCTTACTCATCTCATTTCATATTTTCCCCATGTATAGGCTTCGGATTCCAAATGCTACGCAAGCTGAGATTAGATTAGACTTTACTTAATCAAGAATGAAAGAGTGACGAGTACAGGGAGCAATGAAGTAATTACAATGGAGTAGCTCCATCAAAAAGGAGAAAGTCGTGTGCGACGATTGCACCACGTGTAACCTGCGTAGGTGCCAAATAATCCCAAGGAGAAAAATGGAAAGAATAAGTTAATATGTGAAATGTGTAGATAACTGGCCCTCCCTTAGTACTGATTTACCGTTATTTTAGTGTAAAGAGGTCAACAACAAAACTTCCTTCGAAGCGATTTAGCAGTCTCCGAAATACTTCACATCACTTAAATTTCTTAAACGATGGCGTAAAATTTATATAAGCAGAATACGAAAATTGTACGGGTGTTTCATTTCCGATTCTCGAATACATTCTTTATAAATTTCCATATTTCCTTTTAATTATTTTTTAATAATTTTGTTGATTTCAGTTGCAGTGCACGGTTCGCGAAGTTCAGTTGTTCATATAGGGTGAAAGAAGCATGATACCTTGAAGTGGTATCGTGTGCATAGGAACATCGCATTTATGAAACACGTAAGTAAGTGTCTGGCAAAATATTATGTGATTTCAGCATAATGAAATAATATTTATAAATATAAATAAAAACAGGATATTTAATTATTATTAGCTTTGGCTCTTTTTCTGTCCTTAAAAGAAAATCACCATCATCAGTATCACTTTCTTCGATTTCAACGCGGCTACACCACGTGTTCATCAGTGTGAAGATATTGATGGTAGGGTTTCTGGATCTGGAATATGAATTGCACGAATAAATTCGTGAGTTCGTTCACTGTTACTTGAAGTCGGTTTAGTTTCTTTCACATTTCGTACCTTCAAAGTGCACAATGATTATCTTATTTCTTTATTTTTGCAACGTATGAGCGAAGGTGGGTTAGTTAAGTCACGACAGATTCTTCCACTGTTCACTCGCCAGATATCGTAGCTCGTGAAGTACATAAATGCCGGTTTTTAGGTATTAACTCGATTGTTGCAAGAGTTCTTTGTGAGAAAGTGCTTATCTAAATTGTACTTTAACTCCACTGGTGACATTTCCACAGAATCAAACCCATATTCAATAAAAGTGGAACCTAGATATAACTGAGGCCCGAAACAAATTTCAAATATAGTAGTATTATAGGATTGTTTTGTCATCGCACATACAAGTACGCAGGGTCACGGCACCAGTTTCCGGCCACTATAGTTTTGAACTAAGGCGTTTGATGTTTGACTCGCGCTGCTCATATTTTTTGTCAATAGTTTCGATGTAATCTGCGTTCTCATTAGCTGTTCCACATTTTGTGAGAACCAAAAACACACAAATTCAGCCCCCAATATGTGACTTTAGTAGGAAGAGAAAGTTCAGGTATGAATAGGTTATTTATATTTTATATATATATATATATATATATATATATATATATAAGCTCCTGCGTAGGCTAGTCGGTAGCGCGCTCGACTTCAGTGCGAGCATTCCCGGGTTCGATTCCCGGTGAGGGCTCAAAAATTTTGGTGTTGACCCAGCATCGTGAGGACAATTGGGGAGCTACTGTGAATAAAAGACAGTGGCGATCACAGTGAGAGCTTCGGTTCTCCTCTTCCAACCCGTCCGATCAGCGTGGGAGCAATAGACCAACTCCTCCCTTCGGGGAGAGGCCTCATCCACTAGTGGATTGAATACGGCTGAGATTTATTATTATTTATACACGCAAGAATAGTCATAGATAAAACTACACACGTTGAAAGAGGAAACATTGATAATCAGAGCAGAAACAAATTTAAATATATTCGTTGAATACTTTGATACTTATTGCGTGGCTGGATTACTGGTTCAGAAATATGGTATGAAGCCAGTAAATGGCCATTATGGCTAACTGGACATAATGTTAATTATGTATGGCACCAGGTTCCGGCCACCGGAAAAAAGTACAGTAGAATGGGGAGTGTTCGATTTGTACAATTTCCAGACAGGAGGCAAATTAGTGAGATACGTATTATTACTATTATATATTATTTTGGGATCGTCCATATCCCAGGCTACAGGTATAATTAATATTTATATATATGTAAACAGAGCCAGGATGATTCTTGCAGAGAGGAGAAAAATTCCAATCCCCCGCTACAAATCGATCTCTGGAATGGGGCAAAGTATACCAGTTTCCAACTTTCAATCGTTCTTTCAACTTTAATTTGTTTTGTATCATGATGATCAGTGTTCAGCCCGAAGGTCCCATGCATGTAAACAGATGAGGTTTTTCCATTGCTTTCCACTAGATGAAGATGTCATAAGGACGGAACTTACAGTTTAATGTGAACGTAACCATCTGAGTCCCGGACGGGGACCGACCCTGGGACCCACTGATTACAAGGCAGTGAGTCTTAACACTGATCCAGGGATTTCGCCAGGTTTTTCAGTTTGGGGGATGTAAAGTAAAAATTAGGAGGGTGAGAGTTTTGGATGGTTTCTATTGATTTTTGACAAGAGCATTAAAAGGTGCTAGTTTTTCTTGATTTTTGCCTGCTTGTAACACTTACGAGCGAGGTTTTCGTTTGTTAGAACACTATTAACAAACACAATTTAATATATTCATATTTTTATTTGTTACGGTTTACAAATATGTTTTTTTCATTTTATACAGTGATAATACACGACCTAAGATCCAAGGTATGTATTTACTTAACTACTTTCCTTCATATTTTTTGTGCAAACTGCATACTTACACACTACCAAAGTCAGAATTTTGCTTAGGTGACTGGAAAAACTTTGGTACACTTTATTTTTATATGGGCCAGTTTAGTAACTTTGGACTTCGGCCCGTCACGATTTGCCTTTAGCTGTTAAATGTTAAAATCCACACCCATGCCCGTGCCGGGACCGTTGAGTTGATAGCCTACCGCCGCAGACCGCTCGACCACCCGGCCGGCGCTTAGGTGACTGGAAACTTGTGGCGTGGCCCTATATACAAAAAGTGGTTTCCTGAGCCCTGAATATTGCAACACGAAGCGCTTGAATTATTGAACACCCAGAACATCACAAGCAAAGGTTGCCCATTCCAAGACAGAGCGATTATAGTTACTGACGTACCGTACTTCTAAAGTATCTGGCAAGGGGGAAGGCGGAAAACGTTGCTCTCAATGCCAAAGGAAGGAACCCACAGTTTTAAAAATAAGAACTCTGTTTACAGATCAAGATTGGCACAGGTGATCTCTACATGCTATCTTTGGGTTAAGTGCTGTATCGCCAGACCAATTTTACAGGGTGAATTCCAGGATAATTTATTCTGGTTTGTGAGGAAGACTGAGTGAAGGTGAAGTGAGGGGAATAGTTGAAGTGAAGAAAAGTGGTGGTTGTTGTTCGTTGTTTTTGATGATATGATAAGCGGCACTGTATGTGGATGCGTAAGGGACTATTTACCTAACCTCCACGTTTCCATGGTCATTAATAATGCCTTTTACTTCAACTCAGGCAAAAAAAAAAAATGAAGATTGTACCATCATCATCTCCGATATTGCTTAAACTTTTTTTTTATGGGAAATATACATGTTTTTTAGGGATCCGTATAATTTTGTTTTGTCAAAAAAAAATTCCAACAACATAATTGGTTATCAAAGATGGTAAGTACAATTTATGAATTGAATCTAACATGGAAAATGGTCAACTTCGAAGCTCAACCATTTAGCTATGGAGACAGAGTTCTAATTCTTGTTGTGATATATACATATGGATGTGCTAAAACTATATTCTAGTATAGTTTGGTTTCCGCATAGTTTTTCTAAGTTCCTTTTATTTATTTTTTATCACACACACTAAATTTGTGAAATGATCCCCCCTTACCCCCCAAACTGAAAATTCTGGCGGAGTCCCTGGGGGAAGGGGATCATTTCACAAAATTTAGTGTCTGAAAGAATAAATAAAAGGCACTTAGAAAAACCTTGTTAATCTTTAATTAATATAAGCCCCAACCACGATCCAATTGTCGCCGTACTATTGTTTCCAGTGTTGCTAACTGGGGCATCACACTTAGAAAATCCGCTTACTTCAAAAGACTGTAGTTAATTCGTGAAGAACTGGTCGAGAATGAGCTTTGGTGTGCTTATTCTTCATGTAAAAGTGAACAACCTGACAAATTTTCATTTTTAAACATGGGGTTTTCGAGAAAATGGAGCGTTTTGACAATTTCTCGATTTTTTATTGTATTATTTTTCTTCAAGAAAACTGTTGGTCACAGAAACGATACAAAATTTGTTTCAGAAAGGCGGTAACTCGATGTCTCAAACAGTGAAAACAGAATTTTAAAATTCGAACCGGAAGTGCTCGAAAAAAAATCGCAAATATAGGCTTTTCGGATAAACTGACGTTCACTTGTTAATTACTAAATTATAAGAGATACGCATGCGGAAACCAAACTATACTAAAATATAGTTAGCACATCCATATGTATAAACAACAAGAATTATAACTCTACCTGCCTCCATAGATGAATGGTTGGGCTACGAAGTTGACCATTTTCCATACTGGCTTTAATTCATAAATTGTACTTGCCATATTTGATGACCAATTACTTGGCGGAAATTATTTTTCGACAAAATAATTATATGGGTTCCTTAAAAACACAGTTACCATAAAAAAAAAAAGTTTAAGCAATATCGGAGATGATGGTGGTGGTACATGCTCTACCTGAATTGAAATGGAAGGCACCTAACCTCTACGTTTCCATGGTCACTAATTTAAGATAATGTACAAAATGCACGGAAGCAATAGCAATTTGAAGTGACTTCCAACTCAACCTAACATAATTTAGTACATTTTGGTACTCTTTTTTTCTATTTTCGTGTGAACCGGCGATACAGCATAAATGCTCTATTTTCTCTAGCTGTATGCTGAAGGGTTTGTCTTGTAAGTTCTGCAGACGTAACTGGATCATCTCGTAATGCCGGAAGTCGTCCCACATTTTGTAAAAATCTAAAAATATGGGTTACCCCTTTGCGGCTTGATAATTCCAGTACAAACGTACTGGTAGTGAATGCAGGCCTAGACATTACTGAATACGCGAAGTTAACGAAACACTTCCATTATACTCACTTCAGTTCATTTGAACGAATCACATTTCTTTTACCTTATTTCCATTCCGGCTCTATAAAACAGTTCAGTAACAGAAGTACAGTGCGGTTCCGAAGTTGGTTCGGACACTATTAAATAAAAATTAAGTACAGACAGTTCGAAAACGATGAAATTGAACCGCTGTCGCTACCTGCCGATATTCGGCATTACTACAGCTATAAAATGGTGATGTTCGTATGCCCATTTAACTATGGAACTGCAACCCAGTAATAAACTCACCTTCCTCACACACACCTTGTAACAATTCCTACTTCGTGGTATAAATACAAGGATCACAAATTATTTTCACTAAACCAAAACTAGTTATAGGGTTAAATCACTCCCATTCCGTCACTTGCATTGAGTTTCGACAGAATTTATTTTTCGTTGTTACTTATTCTTAATAATAATAATATATAAATAAATAAAAAAAATAACGAGGAAGAAACAATTCTCCACTTCCACGTACTGGTTCTGACCCACGTACTAAAACATTCTCTTCAGCCTAAGGTTCATCACTGCTTACTTTTAAATAGCTCGGCAATATACAATTTGCTTACCTCATCTAAAAATTTAGTAACATCGTATACGCCGTCATGTATCACTATCCACGCCGAAGTATTGTCCTTGTGTTTTGCTATGTCTTCCAAAGCATATATTGTATCTGTAGCCATTACAATACAAAACTAACACTTTTGCCTATACGTCTACTTCTGAATTTTCACTACAAGCTGCCGTGTAAAAACTGGTCAGTAAATTACACGATTTCACTTGCACCCTGCATACACAACATACAACTCTTGGATACAACTACTTGCTGATGAATAGTTGAACTCAGAACTGTTGAATACAGATCTGCTGAATAATGTGATTTGCAGTTTCCTTAATGGCGTATTTCTTTATTTGCGTGAGACTACTCTACTGGTCTACTCTGCCACTGCCACCACATCACTTGTTACCGGAACACTAGCCAATCAACAGTCAGTTTACAACTTGAGCAAATCAAAACCGATGTTATGCACAGAATAAAAATGAGTACACTGAACTATTCATGCGAATAGCTAATTAATTAATTGAGCAGTAATTCCTCGAGAATTCGTTTCTTTTTCTCAGGTTAAAAACAAAATTTAATTGTTCTTTGTGCACAGAAATTTTTTGCACCCAAATACAAAAGGAAATTTAGTAATTCAGAAACAAGTGACTGGGCACATCGACCAAATTGAGATTACAAATGTTACATAACAGGCTTCTTTTCTCCTCTCCCATTGCATTCTCCAATTTCTCACTTGTCAGCAGACCCAGTGACCTTCAGCGCTTCCTGTTGCTCAAGGAATAAAATATCCTGTTGACACAACACACAAAAAAATGTTTGATTGACTTTAGGTGTGTGGTGTGACTAATCGTTGATAGTGTTTCTTTCAGGGATTTTTCTTTGGGGGTGCACAATCAAGTCGTGGAGGGCTCACGAAAATTATAATAATGTATATTGACTCCAATGTACTAAAATATAAAATAACAATAATGTTAATTAACAACATGCCGTACTTCCTTAGCTACGTCAAAATAACATGAACAATGCTTATAGAATGATTTTACAAGCGTATTTCAGTATACATTTGAGTAATAAAGTGCTAATACTAATTCTTTCGGGCGTGCGGTTGGAAACTTCCGGGGGCATGCCTGAAAGAAACAGTGATCGTAGGTTGATTATTGAAGAATATGCAGTGGTCGAATTGAATTGACAAATAACTCGGGCCCGGATTCTTAGCTTTTAACTCATTTTATTCCTTACATGGCAACATCACCATTGTAACCAGTACCGGACCTAGAAATTTCCGTATGGGGCAAAGTTAAGTTTTTCCGCCCTTTCCATCATTTTTTTATCCAATCAACACGACCGACCGACGCGACGACTACAACATTCTAAAGCATCATGTAGTGTACTTTTGTTATAATCTCTGGAATCTGTTGTGGTATTGTTATTACAAACTCCAGTAAGGCCTATCTGACTTGTGGTTTTGAATTTTAAAGATGAAGGTAGGTTGTATGGAATAATAAAAAAAAATGTCTTAGCGGGCCGGTATCGAAATCTCGAACATGTTTAGGTCAATTTTAATTTTTACTTCTTTTATTTCGGAGCTTTTACTTTTTATTTTTCGCTGTTTGCCGTCCCTTAAGCGTGCCACTCGTGGCGCTTGCCCCCTTTTGCCCCCCCACCATTGATATGGCACTGACTGTAACATTCGTATACTGCCGTTGCAGTTATTTCTTAATCAAATGTCCATACATCCTAAAAATGGTTAAATATGGATTAAAAACCTAAACAGATTAAATTGAACATTTCAGAAAAAAAAAAGTTGGTACTGCACGAATGTGCATTTCGCAAGGGAAGTGTCACAACTCAAAAAAGTACAGTTTTACAGGACAGCCAGAAACAAATTACAAATAACTTTGGCTACGAATTTTGCGGTGAAAAATAGCTTAATCAACTTAATTTTTCTGTAATTATTCTAACATACTTCGGAACGTAATTTACGATACACCTTTAATTTTATGCATTTACCTCATTGTTGTGAGTGAAAATAATAATGCCTATTTTGAGATGTGCCACTTTCCTTGAGAAAAAAAATTATGAATTTCATTATATCATTATGTTTTACATACACATACACAACTAAACAAAATGTTTGTGAATTTAAGGCAATAAGTGTACACTGTCAGTACAAAACCATGACAGACTAGCAACAATTGCTCTAACTAAACACTGGAAGTGACATTAGTATAATGTAAGGTAATAATTGAACGTTGTTTGAAATTTTTGCCATGTGGTTCTGTTTGGGATTTTTGGTATGTGGTCAGAGGCGGATTTACACTTCTGCCGCCCCATCAGTTACCCCGGTCCCACTTCCTTTTCACTCAACAATCTTCTCTCTCTCTCTCTGTCTCTCTCTCGGTAATACTTAAGCATACGGGTTGCCTAGAGAACCTCCTTACATTGAAGACAACCTTATACTCAATCTTCCAAACCCTAAAGCCACGTCCAGACATGGAAACATGTTTCCCGAAACATTGTTTGCAAAATTTTTCCACCGTGTTTTTTGTGTTTTCTAAATGTTTCCATTGAAATGTTTCCCAAATGTTTGCAAACATTTCGGAAACATTGGAAAACATTTAGAAAACAATTTCTTAGGGCCGTCAAAAATATGGATATACCGAAATCAGTATGTTGGAATTTCGAAAATTCGGTATCACCCATACCAAATTATCGAGATACCTAAAATACTCAGTAGTAGAGCGTTGGCGTAGGATTCGGTAAGTCGTGGGTTCGATCCCAGCGATAATCCTGACTGAGGTTTTCCCAGGGTTTTTCTTCAATCACACCAGGCAAATGCCGGGGTGACACCTGTAACATAGGCCCTGGTCGACATCTTCCTGAATCCTTTCTCCTCCTATATCCCGGCCTAAGCTTTAGATGTCTACAGGTCATAAATAAAATTTTAAAAGGTCAGTACTGTCTCTCCTTTCTTTCTTTATCTCTTTCTTTGGCTAAGGCCGGGATAAGGTAGGCAGAGGGTGGGGAAGGTATTGTCCAGGCCCTTTCATAATTTTCCATCTCACCATTGCAGTTGCAGATGAATTGCTTAATGTTTAACTTACTCCAACTGTTATATTTTATTGTATTTTAGCAGATTCATTTTGCCTTGAGGCAGATCCAATGGTTAAAGTTTAACCTTAAGGTTGTTGCGGTATAGTGGTGATGGTTACAGAAGATTATACTTGGACTGGTATTGAAACATTTGAATAATGCTGACTGATAAATACATATGTGAAGACTTTAGTTGTTTGTTTTAGGAATAATGCTGATGGCAGAATGTCGCCTTATGACATAGTTATATATTGAACTAACACACATTTGGACGTCTACTAAGCCGTTTCTTGTATCTTATTGAAACTAATGTGGAATATACGGATTTTAAAGCTAGGAAACGCGCTTATTTTAGTTGGACCTTTGAATTGAAGCAAGGCTTTTATTGAGTTACTGCTGACATATATTTGGACGTCTACCAAGCCGTTTGTTGTATTTTATTGAAACAAATATGTAATATACTGGTTTTTGAAGCTAGGAAAGCGCTGGTAAATTGCGCAAGTGTTGAATATAAGTTGGTATTGACATATATAAAAATTGAGAGAAAAATAATCAATGATTTTGCATAATAAAATGTAATTTGACTAAATTTGCGTAGAAAAGCTCCCGAAAGCGCTGTAATTTGCACAAGTGTTGAATATAATTTGGTATTGAGATATACAAAAAGTAGTAATTGACCTAAGACTAGGGTGGTGTTAATTTTTAATACTATCCTTGCATACCTTTCTAATGGATTTTAGAGATAAGAGGTACTATATTCCATTAGTTCCCTTTTACGATAGGTATGTGCACTTAACACCACTTAGCTTTTAGATAATGGTGAGATAAGAGTTACTACCACTCTAAAACCACTTAATGGAGAGTGCTTTTAAAAGAATGTACGGATAAGAGTTTCCATTAGACTAATAATATAGGTATGTGCACTTAACACCACTTAGCTCGTTAGATAATGGTAAGATATCAGTTAAAACCATTAAATTGAGAGTGCTCTTAAAAGCATGTACGTATAAGAGCTTCCATTAGTTAAATAATATAGGTATGTGCACTTAATACCACTTAACTCGTTAGATAATGGTAAGATAATAGTTATGACTACTTTAAACCACTCAACTGAGATAATAAGTAGTACATTCTTAAAAGCATTAGATGGCCTTTTAGGCTTATCCTATAACAGCACCTTTCAGTGCATCATGGTGAAAGGCGGATGTACAGGAGTAATGTTCATATACGCTTTCAATGTAGGTTACAGCACTTAACACCACTTACCTCGTTAGATAATGCCGAGATAAAAATTACTACCACTCTAAAACCACTTAACTGAGATAATAACGAGTACAGTCTTAAAAGCATTAGATGGATAGAGTCCTTTTAAGGCAGTGGTACTATCTAGATAAATTGAATCGCTACTGAAGAGAAAGGAACAAAGTATTTTACTACGAAAATAGAAAGCCATTACTGATTTGATAAATGCCGTATGTAGGACAATGACTAATGTAAATTTAAAGAAAGCTTTCAACGGGAGAATGAGTCTTGTTGCTTGAAAAGTAAAAGGAATAGAACTAAATAAGAACGAGCGCAGATGGAGAAAATATTATTTAAACAGTAACCGTCAATAGTTGTTCATTCACGTTTATGTTTGTACGAAGAGAGTTTGATCTGCAGACCAACTAATATTTTGAAGGAATTTTCAGGTTAGTATGAACTGTAATATATATTTTTATTAACTCGTTAGTAATTGGGAAATACATAGTAAACAAAGTGCGTATAGAGAAAAGTGTAATTCAGCTTAATTTGTATACAATGTCACAAATTAAATGAAACGTCTTGCAAAGTGGTGCTATCTACTGGAAACGTAAAAAAATGCAATTGATTTTTTTGTGGTTTACACGCTGACATGAAATATTGTGGGTAAGGTATTTCGAATGGACTTTTCATTGTCTGCTATTGAATAGAGAAGTTAGGACCTACTGTTTACCGTGAACTGGGATTTAGCAATAAATTTTGTATAACTCCACCCTGCTGAAAAGCAAAAGTATTACGAAATCGTTGATTTTAAATTACCTTGTGTTTTTACGTAAAAGAATTATTAAAAGGTCCTTCCTCGGAATTTTTACAGGGTATGAATGGACAATTGTTGTGCTTGTCTGCTATTAGACACGAGTGGAGCCATGCATAATGATGATTTAAGCTTTTATTTGTAATAAAGTTTTTAACAGTGCTTGCAATAAAATACCGGTGATATGCGTGTTTTTTTTACGACCATGTCTGCTTAACGTGGAAATCAACAGACAAACCTTTTCCTACATCGATGGGCTTATGTAGATAGAAACTGAATATAGCTGTGAATTATACAATTAAGTATGCTTTGTTCAAGTGCAAATTGGATCATTGGGACATTTTACAAGGAAGTTTCTCCAGAATATTTGTTCTTAACAGCATTAATGATAGTTTTAGTGCTCTGAGTTCTTTTTTTAAGAAAATAATAATCTAAGCATCTCCAGTTCATTAACTCGAAGGTCGTAAGGATCGTAATTCCAGTGATGGATCCAAAGTTATTTTAAAGTCACTGCGCGTACAATGATTTTATCAGAACTGGCAGAGTTAGTGGTTCGATTCCCGACTATCCGTAGGAATGTTTAAAACCACTTGACTTACGCGGGGTACAGGTTTTTTACTTGACTTTATTAACGGATTTTTAATGAAACAGAGTATGTACGTTGTTCTTAAAAGACAGATTATATGTTTTTAACATGTCTGGTTAGTGTTCAAATCATTAGGTAAATTTTGTTTATTACGGGTGAGGCCTTTTTATGAGTGAATGTAATATTGGCTGTGAATTTATATCTATGTGTTTTCTCCGAGATTTGTTGCTAAATAACGTAAATTGTAGGTGGTTGTCACTGGTATTAATTGAATAGAGGAAATAAAATACGTAACAAGAAAAATGTCAATTAGTATTAGATGAAGCTGACCTTGAAATATCGAAACTATGTAAAGTGAGCTTCGAGCCAGTACTGACTCCACTAAATATAGAACCCGAGACCTGCAATATAGTTAGCTAGTTAGTACCTACGCATAGGATACAGAGACAAAATAAGAATTAGTATTTGCGACTGGAATGGAATGAAGCTAATGAAAATGTTACACAATTAGTCAACTGGGAGAATCAAATCCGGTATCCTCCCCATTGGAAGACAACATTTTATCTATAGCTACGTTGTTTAAATTGATTTGTAACTGTATGTACGTACGGGATTCATATGTCTTTTGGTAGTCAACTCTTGAACCATTGCGGTCAATGGACAGTGTGATTTAACAAGAATGATCACTATGAAAAATATTTTAAAAGCACTACCTATGTGCAATGTTTGGAACGTATACAATTTTGTGGTGATTACTCTTTATTAGAGTGTACCTCCAACGGGTTTGAACTTGGAAATTTGTACATCGCAAACAAAAGTGGTAGCCATGTTGACAACGGATGGTACAGTCTATTTACCTTTCCCCCTTTCTGTAACGACATATGTATTAATTATGTGTGTCAAATAATGTAAACTCGTATTTTGCTTTGCAAATAGTAGCTGACGTGCTGCCGTTGTGATGAAAAGCTCACAATCATTGACTGTTACTTTTTCACACACTAGTCGAAGAAGGAGCTGACCCTGTAATTTTTAGGTCTTATTCGGAACTTGCAATGACTTTCTTAATATGATTTTAGTGTACACAATTCTTAGTGTTTTTTTCTAAGATGAAACTGACTTCAATAGCTTGGAAGGATCATCATTTTGTTTTTAGCTGACCCTCCCGTTTTTGACTTGTAATAATAATCATCTAAGACTTAGGTTGGGATAGGGTAGGAAAATGGGGAAGGATGCCGGTAGGTGACAGTTAGGGTCTAAGTTAAAGGTACGATCCCCGGATTTGCCTGGTGTGACAGAGAAATTTCTGGAAAAAACATTAATTAAAATTAACAAGCACTGGGATCGATTCCCACAACATTTGAAATGTTAAACCAGTAAGTTACATTTTATCAATGATAGTCTTTATAAACGTAGTATTGAGAACTTATACAATGAAAAGAACCCAGAGATTAGCTAATATTTTAATTCGTAGGTGCCGAGTAGTGATATGTATTATAGCTTTGTTCGTATGAATGAAGATGGAATGAATTTTGAGGGGAGGAAACGCGAAATTGACGCACATGGTAATTGTTTACTATAAACTTTATGACATGAGCTGCTGTCAAACGAACGACTTTGAACCGTAGATGTGAGCGCTTCACCATTAAGTTATTATGACAGTTTTTTTTAAAAAAGAAAGCAAATAAAAATAAACCATGTGTGATTAATATATACCGCTCTATCTCACTAATGTTAGACCTACCCTTATAGTCAGTTTGAATAAGCGCAGTGGTTTTATCTATATTAGAGTTGTGTGTTTTACTGCACTACTAATGATTTTACTGATGAAAGCCTTAGACAGGAGATTCCCTTTAAACTAGGTATTAATAATAATACACCAAGTACATGTGTGTAATAAGACACTGCAGTTTATAAAATTATTAGATTGCCACGCATAAGTGTGGAGGACATCCACTTTGGAAAGGAGCTTAGTTAAATAAATGTATGTACTTACCAGGGAAAATCCAACGATCGGTTCCTTTGATTGATGACTTAAAATACAATTGTTTGATATGATTTTTATTTTCTATTACGCACTTGGACATATGCAAATTCAAAAGGGATACAAGTTACTTATTGAAAAGACATTGAAAGATATTAGACTTAACACAACGATGGGAAATGATCATTTATAAATACTAATAGAGATGAATATAGTATTATTGAGCTACGTGTTAACATTTAAAATATAATTTTTAACATGTACCAAAGGTTATAGTAATTAGTACAAATGACTTGCAAAAGCTGTCGAAATAATAATAGAGATGTTTACTGTTAAGGTTAAGAATCCTCTAGACATGTACTATGTACTGCGAACAAATAATAAACTGACTTTTGAGTTTATAAGACGATGTGTTCAACGTGATCAAAAGATAACATTATTTAATATGACTCCTTAAAATAACACTGAATCGTGGAATTGTCATAGTTAACGTTAACTAACGAAAGTGAGAACTAAAAGACGGTGTTTGAAAACCTCCTTCTCCAATGCACTTAAAACCTAGGGAATATGACTATTAATGGAAACCTGCAAGAATGACAAGTTAAGCGATAGTAGACTTTTTCTTCCACCCCCTCCCATGCTCGTAAAACATGACGTTATAAAATTAACGCAATATGGTCATCATTAAAAACCTTAAAAAATTTATATTAGACCCACCGTCACCATGTTTTAAGAATTGCTAATGTTTAAAAACAATTAATTTTTTTTACATGAGGAATAAAATACCTCTTTTCATATTTTACACGACATACTAGTAAAACATGTAATTTTATCGTTTCAAAATGAAGGTGAAACGAAAGGAAGCTGTAGTAGCAGGTCAACGGAATACTCGTTGAACATAAAGCCAGTACAAAAAACTAAGTGACTAGGTACGTAAGCACTCATTAACTTATAAATTAATTAAGCGATACTAACTCAATCGAAGATGTTTCTACAATAAGTAAAATGTGCTCTCAATTCGTTCCAGGTATACGCTGACCCTGTACAGTGCAACATCTACAGCGAACACGTTAAACAGCTCGAACGAAACACGTTAATATGCAAGAACCAAACAAGAATCGACAATCAGTTAAAAAAAGGTATGTGTAAACATTAAAATACTAGTACTCTTAAGAATCCAATACTCACACACCTCCACCTAGACATACCATCCTGAATTGTAGTTGCACTTACATGTGTAAGAGTTTAAAAAATCATGCATGCGTAAGTCCGTAGAAAGAAAAAATACTAACCCTTAGAAGTGCATATATACCTCGTAACGTACTCCAGTAGAACCCAGTTGAAATTAATCATTAACACTGAAAGCACGGGTTATTTTCTTTTGTATAACTCCAAGTGGTGTTTTTCCTTGTATCTTACAGACGAGATGAATTCCATCGATGCAGTATTAGAGCGCTTTAAGAACGGTGAACTGCAAACGGAGAATGAATGGATCCAGGCATTTGCTACGTTAACATATTTTGAATCATTAGGACAACGATCTCTGCAGAGTGAGGTAAGGTACCAGTTTTTACAAAATGTTTTAGAGTATTGCTGGCACCGGGTACAAGATGTATTAGAATTATGTCAATTGGGGGGACATGTGTTGGACTTGTACGCGGCGCGACCGGTTAATTTTGAGGCTTATATTGAAAATCTCCAACGCCGGTTTTATGAGCTTTGTCATGCGGGTAAAATTGAGGAGGGTCGGATTAATCGTAATACTGTCTTTCAAATGCTAGGTAAAAATGAGGCCTATACATTTTTTAATTAGTTAAGGGTAAATCCAGCAACTCCTCAACTAAGCTTTGGGGGGGGAGTTCCACCACCGACGTGGATCAATGTGCATAACACCCCCGTATTACAACTTCAATCAACTGAGGTGGAAGCGCAGACTAATGACGCGCAGGCTGATGAGGCATCGTTGCCTTTACCATGGATGAAGAAGCTTGGGAGAGGGCGGTTTTTAATAGGTCTTGTGTGGAGGAGGAGGAGGAGCAGAAACGCATAAGACAGGAATTGGAATTGGAACTTGCACGGGTACAGGAGAGGGAAACAGAAGAGTGTGAACGTATGATAGAAGTAGCGTTGGATTTGGAGGAAGCTATGCTACACAATGTACGAGGCGTACAATCATCCAATGATGTGCAGGATAGCCTATCCCTCAATCCAACGGAACAGGATCCGTGTATGTTTAACCCTACGGAACTTGAACATAGAGAGGAACCTACACCTGATGTAAACACAGATCAGGGAATGAAAGTGCGTTAAGGCATACACAGGAAACAACGTTAGCCTGTCTGTACGATAAGGCTAATAATATTGACGTACAGCAAGGTCCATCGTGCGGTGTAAATATGTTTACACGTACGCAACACGAAATAGAAACCCAGCACAGAAAAAACAGGTACCAATCCCAGAATGGGAAACCTTTGTTCCCACCACCACTAATATGCAAGGTACTGGAACACAAGGGAATGGTAACTTCCGAATTATATCGAGACAACGGCGAAGGTACCCCCACTTTGGAATGGAAGTTAGATTTATAGAAATTGACCCTGTAGGGGCGAATGTTGTTGATCCAGAGGAATACGTTAGTGAGCTTTTCAATTTGCGTTAGCTATCATTTTACCTGAAGTTTCGCCATCTGCGTATGTTGAAATTACAATTGAAAGCACTGCGAGCGAAACTGATAGACCAGTGTATGTCGGTTGGCGGAAACGGGATGAACTCAACTCAACTGTAATTTTATCAGCTATAGAAAACGTTCTCAACTCGAATGAGACATTTTTATTTGGTCATGTGGTAATAAAGTTACATTGGGTAGATATGCGAACGGGAATGGGGAAAGCAACACGACAATGTAACAAGATCATGGAAAAAACCGGTTTTCTCTCCAAGTACACCGTGTCACCTCCAAAATCAGTCCTATGCTTTCCACAGATATTAAAATCAAAAAGGCAGGGTCCTAGAGTAAGGCATGAAATGAAAAAAACAACCACAGGACCTGGGTTCTGGAGAAGGGAAGCACAACGATTGTGTAAAAAGGTAGGTATTGATGTGGAGGTAACAAACGGGTGCGGACGAGAGGAAATCGAGTTGTTTCAGCAACATTTAACTCCACAGTATAGAATAGTAGTCTATGAAAGAACCCCCAAAACAAGACAAGCCAGAATAATGTACGCAGGACCTCCAGCGAAAACACCCTTCTATATACAGTACACGAAGGATGAAGAAACGGGTTACGAGCATTTCAGCATGATTACGTATATTACATCATATTTGAGAGTGTGGGGGTACTGTGATATGTGCCTTACGGGGTATCGTGACAAGTTTCGTCATAAATGTAAATATACCTGTTCCTATTGCAAAGCCCGTCATACCATTAATGACAAAGAAATGGGACGATTTCAATATATAGATTGTCATATAACATTTCACTCACAGGCATGTAAAACTAATCATAAAAAGGCTTCAAAACAAGGTAGGTCTGTATGTGACAGGTTTAAGGAATACACCGACTGCTTAGCCCTTATCGATATGCGTCAACGTAAAACCGCTCACGAATGTGGTCAGTATTATTGTAAACTGTGTCAAAAGCACGTATTCCCACAGCACCTGTGCTTTATCCGCAAAGTAAACATGCAAAATGAAGATCAATATTTATATATTATTTTTGACGTGGAGACTCTTTTCCTTGCTCCAGACGTAAGGGGGGACCGCAGACATGAAGTTAATTTAGTTTGTGCATCCCACCGATGTCATAAATGTAAAGATAAGGAATCTGGTGCTTCATGCATGGTCTGCGGGGATTCTAACAATGGAGGTATTAGTAATTTTATGTTTAAGACCATGGATGAGTTTATTGAACATGTACTGGAGGAGTGAGATCAGTTTAAACGTATTATTTGTCTTGCTCATAATGCATCACGGTATGATACCATATTGGCAGCTCGAACAGCAATAGAGGAGCAAGGACTGGGTAAAGAAATTCATATGATTGCTTAAGGTAACAAAATTATTCAAACGTCATTGGGTAAAAAAGTTGTATTCCGAGATACGTTCACTTACATGGGTGTTAAACTTGCGAGTTTTCCTAAAACCCTGGGATTAGATACGAACTTACGAAAAGGTGAATTTCCGTACCTTTTTAACATTGTGGAAAATCAAAATTATACAGGTCCAATTCCAACCTTTGCAATGTTCGATGCGGAGGGACGAAGTAAGGAGGAGTACGATGCATTGAAGCAATGGCATAACGAGTGTAGTCAGGACGACGACTACACGTTCGACATGCAAAAGGAACTACAGACGTATTGTCAAAATGATGTTTTAATTCTCTCTGCCGCGGTTATAAAGTTTTCTAACATCATTGAGGAACGAACTTTATTAGTTAAATGCTTTTTATCGAGTGCAACAATAGCCAGTTTAGCTATGCGTGTGTTTCGCACTTTGTACATGCCGGAAAACACCATACCTGTTATCCCTCCATTAGGTTATCAAAAACGAGATCTTCAAAGCAAAAAAGGCCCTTCAGTGGGTAACGCACATGTCCCGGGTGCACAACCGTAAAATTCTACACGCAGCAAATGGAGGAGAGGTCCATGTGGGACCATATAAAGATGGTTATGCAGACGAAGGGACACAACTTTATGCCTATGAGTTCCTCGGGTGCCTCTGGCACGGATGCCCACGTTCGTATCCAAACCTGAGACATGATTCCTTCGGAGATGGGGAAAGCCTAGAACAACGATTTATGCGATGGAACACAAAAAAACAGTACCTTCAACGAATAGGGTATAAGGTCATTCAAATTTGGGAATGCACCTGGGACGAATTCATTAAGCGTGACAGTGCCATCCAGGACTTTATTTGAACCGAGTGCGCCGATCTGGAGGCTGGCCTTGTACCTAAACACGCGTTTAAAGGTGGGAGAACAGAAGTTTTTCGGTCCCTGTATACTTGTACCGAGTCTAAGCGTGACGATATGTAGATATTACATCATTGTACCCATGGGTTATGGCACGTAAAGCCCTTCCTGTAGGTCAACCTAAGGTGTACAAGAAAGATTTTCCCAAGTTAAAGAATTGCGAGGGATTATATGACTACACGGTTGAACCTCCGACCACGCTTGCAATTCCAGTGCTTCCCTATACATGTAACAGCAAACTTATGTTTGGACTTTGTCGTACGTGTATGGAAAAACACAACAACGGAAAATATGAGCACATAAAGGACAAACGGTGCTTTCGCGGAACGTTTTGCACCCCTGAATTAAAAAAAGCCATAGCGTGTGGATATAAAATCGATAAGATCCATGAGGTATGACAATACGAAATGCGAGAAGGACTGTTTAAGGACTATGTAAATAAGTTCCTCACAATGAAACAGGAAGCGAGTGGATTTCCTCCAGAGTGCGTAACAGAAGAACAAAAACGGGACTACATACGCCCATACAAGGACCATGAAGAAATCGAAATGAAATACGAAAACGTTAATTAAATCCAGGTTTGAGGTGGATATCCAAAATCTTATTAAATTCACCTTCGGTAAATTCGGCCAGCGAACCGATCTTCCTCAGAGAAAAACAGTTAAAGACAGCCAGGCATTATTAAACTTTTTGATGGCTCCTCAATATGAGGTTAGCACCGTGGTCCCAGTCGCGGCTGAAACCCTTATTGTTACATACAAGGACATTGAAAATGATAACATGCCCCTTCCATTTTCTAACGTTAGCCCATCTGCATTTATATCGTCATAGGCACGATTAAGACTGTATGAACTAATTGAGACTAGGGTACGATAGAGTTCTCTACGTAGATACAGACTCAATTATGTTTATTGAACGAAAAGGTGAAAAAAACCTGCTGACCATCGGAAATTACCTTGGGGAACTTACTGATGAAATACCTACTGGCTGGGAAATGTTCCAGTTTATTGGGTTGTTACCGAAAAATTACGCGTATTTAATACGGAATTTGGTAACTGGGGAAGTCCAACAAATTATAAAAAATCGTGGAATTACCCTAAATTTTCGAACACGGAAAGAAATTGACTTCCAACATTTTTAAAAACCTCATAACTAAAAAGACCGAACGTAAAATTATATTTTCCCAAATAATATCCGGAGAAAGCAAGGATTTACAATCGTGTCAAGAAAAGAGTACAAGACTCACAAAATAACTACAAGTACACGCCGACTGGTTATACGAGACGTAACTGTCACTGAGTATAAGACTTTACCCTACGGGTATAGACAAGACTAATGGATGAATGCAAGTGTAGGCAGTCTTGATCGTGAGCATGATGATATAAAAGGGAAATGTACTATAGCAATTCATTAGTAGTAAGCGACATGTTACCACTACAACACCCAGCAACGGTCTTAATAGCAGGGCCCTCCAGGGCCGGAAAAACTAGCTTTGTTTCGAAATTAGTTAAACATAAGGATAAAATGTTTACTTTGCAGTTTAACGAAATCGTTTGGTGCTACGGAGGGGCAGTTCCAAACATACCGATTCCCAATATTAAGTATTACCATGGAATTCCAGAGATGGATACGTTTAACATTCAACGTAATTCACTCATGATTATCGATGATCTTATGAATGAAACGAACCGTTACATTGCGAATCTTTTTACCCGGTACGCACATCATAAAGGTCTAACAGTCATCTTTATTGTTCAAAACCTATTCCCAAAAGGAAAACATGCACGTGATATATCATTGAACGCACATCATCTCGTAGTGTTCAAAAACGCACGTGATAAATTACAAATCGAATACCTCGCAAGACAAGTAATGCCAAGACACAGTAAGGGTGTAGTAGAAGTATTTGAAAAAGCCACCGAAAAACCACATAATTACCTCATGTTTGATTTAACACAGCAAACACCAGATGCCTTTCGACTACGAACGAATATATTTTCAGATGAAACCATGCATGTCTATGCACATGTAAAAGACATGCATACCCCCATTACCATCAGCTGACATTAAGATGTAAAGCCTACAGCATTACAGGAGCGAGCTCCTGCACTTTGCAAATGCAAAAGTAAGCAACGAAAACGTATTCTCCAAAAAGCATCAGGAGGACTCAATCGTACCATTGCTCAGGTAGCAAAAAACACAATAAATGGTAACATTCGCTTGTCTCCACGTCAGAAGCTACGTCTCCGTCGACATAAAAAGACACTACGTTCCTTGTCCCTTGCAAAGAGTAGTATAAAACGACGTCGACGACTACTCCTACAAAAAGGTGGTGCATTACTTCCATTGCTATTAGCACCAATTGTAAGCGCAGTCGCTGGAAGTCTGTTTAACCAATAGTATGGCCACGTCACAATTTCAAAAAATGATCTTGGTCCCCGAAGAGGCAACAACACAAATGGTATCCAGCGTTAAATCCACAGAATCACATCAAGCACGTCTCGATCATGAAATGCAAAATATACTACAACGTACTGATATTACACCGGAAGAAAAGTGGAAAATGTATCAACAGGCTTTGCACAGGTTCTTGCAACATACCCCACAAGCACATAAACCAATTGCATTGCCTCTACTGGATTCGAATGGCAGGCACAGCATCTTCAAACCCATTATTCCAGTTAATTCTCGATTCGGTTCCCAAAACTCTAAGTCGTAGAACAGGCGTCTTATTAAACCTACTGCATGCATCCAATCGAATCAGTTGGGATTCAACAGGTGTGGTCACCATAGATTGAAGCATTGTTCCCGGTTCCAATATTATTGATCTTGTTAATGAGGTAGTACGAAAACGTGCACCACGACATCCAATTGGTATTCAGTCGTTTAAGCAGGTTCTCCAAGAAATTAATATTCCCAAAGAACTAGTCAGCTTTCAGTTTGGGGCGGGTGCAGTGCATATTCAAAAGGCAGAAAAACGAACTCTTCCAAAAGCAAAAAAGGGAAAGCGTATATTAAAAAACAAAATACAAAGTTTTTAAACTTTAAGTATTATAAAATGTAACCATGTCCCTATCCAAGGTCTATAATACGTATAGCGATCCAGTATCTCTAGGAAGCATAGCAAAACTCAATCGGAAAACGGGCAAGTCCATGCGAACCATTAAACATAGGTTAGCATCGCAGGATGCATATACATTACATGCACCCGTACATAAAACCTTTCCACGAAAACAATATTATGTTAGTGGACCAAACGAATTACTGCAGATGGATTTAGCAGATATGGAAAATGTGGCAAAGTACAATGATGGGTACATACTATGTTCCATTGATGTGTTTTCACAGTATGCGAGCTGTATTCCTGTTAAAAATAAAACGGGGACGGTTGTAGCGGACGCCATTACATCTATTTTAAAAACGCTTAAACTACCGTTAGCACACTGTCAAACAGATTTAGGTACGGAATTTTACAATCAACACGTAAAACGAGTATTTAACAAGTATGAAATTAATCATTACAGTGTACATTCGGAAATAAAAGCTGCTCTTGTTGAACGTTTTATTCGCACACTCAAGGAAAAAATATATAAGTACTTTACTGCTGAAAATACGTACCGGTACATTGATATCCTAAACCAACTTGTTCAAAGTTATAATCACACCATCCATTTCACAATTAAAATGCCACCAAGTCAGGTAAATGGTACTAATGTTAATCGTGTATGGTATACACTCTACGGTACTAAACAAAAACGAAAACCTGTATGTACGTTACGGACTGGTGAGTACGTACGTGTTAGCAAATCTAAAAATAAACTCGAAATGGGGTACTTACCCAAATGGTCCCGTGAAATCTTTATTGTAAATAAATGTAATAAAGGTATACCAGTAACATATACAATCAAAGACTGGAATGGTGACCCCATCAAGGGACGGTTCTACACTCAGGAACTTCAAAAGGTCCTTGTAGGAAAGCAAACAACGTACCTCATCGAAAAAGTGTTAAAACGAAAAAAGGGGTGGGTCTATGTCAAATGGCTAGGGTATCCGACTAGTATGAATAGTTGGGTACGAAGACAATCTGTTCAGTTAGCAGCATGACGTCAGTCATACAGACGAACGAGTTTTATGTGACCCTACCTTCCAATGCAAGTGCACATGTATTTAATAATAATACCACAGCGTCCTATACAACTAAACTTGTATAACCTATTCATCTCACAGGAAGTTGGGTGGTTGGCTTAGCCAGTGCGCTTTTACCTTGGAGTTTTTATAATTTACCTCATGATGAGGAAATCATTATTCAAACGGAAGGTAAAAAAAGAACGCAATATAATATTAAAATTCCACCTGGGTACTATGATTCCGTACCAACATTGTTGGAAAGTATTCCACAGACACTCAAAGCACAAGGGCGGGAACAGGCACTAAAGGAGGCCAAGGAAAGGGAGGAAGAAAAGAAACGTCAGCGATTAGCCTTGGAGGGGTTACTCAAGGTTACTGTATTAAATAAACAACTCGAAACGGAACTTGGGTCCGTAGATGAGCATGACCTAGATAATGTTAGTGATGATCCACGTAGTTCTGATGTGGATATTGAAAATGCTGTTGATGATCCACGCATGTTGCACTATGATTTTACACGGAATCGGGTATACATTAAACATAGACGTTATCCTAAACGACATTATATAATTGGGATGACACCAGGACTCCAAAACCTGCTTGGGTTTAGTCAAAATCCAAACGTTGAAAACCACAGCATACACTATTTCCCGTATAATCACCGTAAAAGACCCATCATTATTACCATCGCAGCACCGTATCAATGCAACCTCGATGCTAATATCCCATCCGAAATTAACGTATGTCTGGATATTGTTAAACCACAGCCAAATATAGGTAAGGTTATTCGTAAAATCAGCGTGCACACGTACCAATACGGACAAATACAGGCATATACGTATAATCGACCACAATACGTGAAGGTGGAAAAAATATTTTGATACGCTTCATGTGGACGTATAAGATGAACGCGGTCAAAACATGCCATTCCAATTTGGTACGTCAAGCATTACGTTACACTTTAAACGCAAACCATGGTATCTGAAAGTACAGAAGATAGTTTTTACATTATACTAAGTTCCAATGCGAGTACACAAACGTATAGTCAAATTCAGCAACACATTTTCGGAACATTCTCAACCACCACATAAACCTAAATGATCCAGCATGGACGGTTGGTCTAAGTGAGCTACATATTCCCCTTACGTGTCAAAATGTAATTAATGGGGAAATATTTACTGGTTCGATATAAAGGATGGTACCAAGGTTAAACACCGTATTACCCCGGGATATTATACCTCCATTAAGCATTTACTGGATGAAATGAATACCATTACTCCATGGATTCAATTTTCCTATTCCAATACAGTGCAGGTCAAGGCAACAGATAATATACAAGCAATCCGATTATCACACATCCTGGCATTACAATTAGGATTTGAACCTACCGTAAACATTCTAAAGGCAGGAACCATACAGAAACAACCCTATTTGAGTATTGGGTATCCGCAACAGGTGTTTGTGTACACGGACCTGATTCAGCCACAATATGTGGGTGATACAAAAGCACCATTACTTCGTATTGTTGTCATGAAGATATAAACCATGGTAAAGTACAAACCATTACGTTTGAAAACGTACATTATTTTCCAGTAGCAAAACTAAATTTCGATACAATTGAAATCCTACTAAAAGACCATGTTGGACGTGATTTGCCATTCGCATCCGGAACGTTGACGGTGACACTACACTTTACACGTCTCTCAAAATGAAAGTAGCTCTACATCACGGGCGTGGAATACCCTATTTCACAGGACCTGTACATCAATGTGGACATGGTATCGGCAGTTTATTCCGTGGACTTTTTCGATTTGCAATGCCATTCATTAAACAGGGTGCAAAGGCTGTGGGTCGATAGGCGTTACAGACAGGAATCCAGGTTGCTGGTGATGTGTTAGAAAATCGTCCTGTTAAAGAATCTGTAAAGGCACGAATGCGGGAGGCGGGATCAAGTTTAAAGACTAAGGCAGAAACTAAGTTGGGTCAGTTGCTTACTGGTAGCGGAAGACGACGGGCACGTAAACGTAGAACACCCACACGAATTGGACTACCAGTAAAGCACCGCAGACGTACAAGTAAACAACCACGTGACATCTTTAGCTAAATACCATGTCGTTCCTTACACCTGGTAGTAAAGAGTGCTGTACCAATGAGTTCGATTTAGTATCTGTACCCATGACGCAAACCGCTATTGAATCTTCTCGAATGGTGGAATACCGACCCATATCAACACTCACTTCCGAAGGACCTATTGAGTTTGTTATTCCTGGAGATACGTCCGAGTATATACATCCAGCATAACTTTACCTCTACGTAAAATGTAGAATTCAAACTGCTGAAGGAGGTAATTTAGCAGTAGCTGCAGCAGGTCCGCCTGCTGTTGCCGGGGATACTGTAGCACCTGTTAATATTTTTTTACATTCACTATTCTCGCAAGTGGATATTTCTCTCAATTATAAGGTTATTTCATCTTCATCAGGCACGTATCCTTACCGAGCCTACCTACAAACCGTACTTAATTACTCGGATGATGCCTCTAATACCCACCTAACGAGTGCATTATGGTATAAGGATGCAGCTGGTCAGTTTAATACGTTAGGTAATGCTAATACGGGCTTTCAACAACGCACTGCCTATGTTACTGGCAGTGCTCAGTTTGAAATGATCGGTCGATTGTATACGGATATTGCTAGCATTGATCGTATACTCACTAATAAGGTATCTCTTCGTGTAAAACTCCATCGTGGTAAAGATGCTTTTTGTCTCATGGGTGCTGCCAATTCTAATTTTAGAGTTCACCTTGATGAAGTCATACTGTATACCCGCCGTATGGATATATCTGCGGATTTAGCACTTCAGTTGAATACCTATATGCTTAAAAACACAGCCAAACTACCATTGATACGTGTGGAAACACGTGTTCACACCATCCCTCAAAACGTATCAACGTACACACTTTCGAATGTCTTTTTAGGAAGCGTCCCGAAAGGTCTTTTTATTGGCTTTCTCGGAAATACTGCATTCAATGGTCAATACAATGAAAATCCTTTCCAATTTCAACACTTTGATTTAAATCAACTTCAGGTTCAAGTAGGTTCGAAATCGTATCCCCCCACAGCATTAACACCAGACTATGCTAACAATTTATTTTTACCGTGTTACCAAACCTTGTTTTCCGGTACTGGCTTATTACATCAAAATGAAGGACATACTATTACCTTTCATGATTATCCTAATGGTTATACATTGTATGCATTTAAACTATCTCCAACAAGTACTCTTGACGATAAGACATGGGATGTCCTTAAGGATTCTCCTGTCAATATTAAAATTGGTTTTACTGGACGTTTAGCGCAATCCATTACCTGTGTTGTCTATGCTCAGTTTGATTCCCTTATCCAAATCGATAAGGATCGTAATATCTATACCGACAATACGCTTTAATGTGTCAGCAATACTATAAAAGGGTTTGTATACTGGTCCTTCTCTCAGTAGTAAAAAGTAGGCAACAGCATGCGCCCAATAATTCATTTCTCTGCCTTTGACCAAACTGGCGATGAGGATTAAATTGTCAAAGAAATAGCCATTGTAAGTCCTGATGCTAATATGCAAAATTGGATATTCCAAGCTCCTTTTGATTCTTGTGAACTCCCACTTACCATTCAACTGGATAATGATTACCTAGCCACGCACGTATTTGGTATTGACTGGTGAGAAGGTGATATTTCATACAGTGAATTGCAACGTATTCTTGTTAAGTATACAAAATTCATTGATACTCTGTACACTCATGGTGAGCGTAGGCAAATGTACCTTCAGCAACTTCTTAGTCGTACCGTTGTTAACCTCGAGGATGTGCAGTGTCCTAAAGCTTTTCAATTATTATTTCCTGCTAGTCATTCTGCTCATTACCAACACCAGTTTAAAGCATTTCGCTGTGCACTGTACGAGGCTCAGTGTTATGCCAAATACTTACAATACCATGATTTAGCACAATACACCTCGCACAAACCAACATGTGTATATAACCCCTCCCCCATTACTCCTAGTTCCAGTGTACGTACAGTACATGATGATGATGATTATGTGTGTACCTCCACATGAATATGTGGAATAGTGACCTTCTAGACGTGGTGTTGCATGATTGCCGTACAGCATCCGTATTAAGTGGCATTTATGCACTGGACACAATACCTGCAATCGAACAACCACCTGTTGCCTTAATTGTAAACCTAAGTCCATCGTATCGTGAAGGTACACTTTGGGTTACCTTGTATATTAATAGACAGCGACGTGGGTTTTACTTTGATCCCCTTGCAAACCCACCGTCTAAACAACTTGTTCATTTCCTCCAAAGACATTGTAAAGTCTACCATGTTAATGACATTCAGTATCAGGCTGATGATTCCATGCTGTGTGGTATGTTTTGTCTTGTGTATCTGTACTTTACAGTACGAAATGTAAATATCCAAACCAAATTTTATACTAATAAACCGACATGGAATGATCAGCTTGTTCGTAAGTACGTTCAAAAAGTAAAAAAGCAACAAAAATGTAAAGTGTAACACCTTTGTAGTAGAGTAGTTTACTGTAATAAAAACTTTTTTTACCTCTCATCCTTTGGGTTTCATTTCAATAAAAGAGTATTCACCTTTTTCCTGGTTGGTATATATTTATTAATAACACATTTACATATGTAATGTGGATATGGCATCCAGCACCTTTGACGATTGCAACTTTAACCAATATTGTAATTGGATACATGAACGTAATGCGCAGGCATACTCCTGCACCGGTTGATGATACGTACATTTGGAAATATCAACTTTGAACTGCAATGTACGCAAGGCGGGGCATGCTTGATCTACAAGGTTTGATACATTAGACAACCGAAAAATCTTACTTAAAATAAACATCTTTTCACTTCCTTTACAATAAAACATAAAACCACTCTCACAACATTGAGCAACAATATGACAAACGTGAAATACACTAAACCCATTGGCTGTAGTCCATTTTAACCCGTGCAAATTATTTGTTAGCCAATCCACTTGTCGTTGGTACCCTTCAGCTAAGTCTGAACATTCATAGGGTAACTTTACTAGGCAAATTATTAATATGTTCAAATGTTTCTTTGAAACATTTTTAGAGCATCAACGATGCGAACCAATTAAGCTACTAGTTGGGATATAACTTAAAACCTTGAAAATCGATTATAAACAGCCTTGCACATAAAACACATACACCCGGTGAAATCAACTGTTGCTGATGCTGTTAATGTTGAAGTACTAAAGGAATCAATTGCGCAATGCACTCGGGATCCTTTATGAACTGATGCACTACGTTTAGAAAAGGTCTCTTCATAATATGTGTATGACCTTGAGCAGTGAAAATGGAGTAATATTCACTAAACTGTTCAGGATCGTTCATGTGACTGGATATATGCTGAGCAATTACTGTACCCATACAGGCAATTGTGGGACTTACGTAAATTACAGTTGGTACATTCAATAGAGTTCGTTTTCAAATACAAACTAATGATGGACAAGACACATTGATCCAAAATAAAGTCACCTTCACAACTCGTACATTGAGCCATACTAAAAACTGTAATTATTAATAAAATACGTAAGGGATCACTTGTTCTTGAAGGGGGCCTCCATATCCATCTTCAGTCAAGTCAACCAAAACTCCACGGTTTATTTTTAACATGCGTTGAAGCCCCCAATCAAACTTTTCCCTTAATGCTGCTGGAGCTGACTCGCGAGATTGCACGTACAACGTAAACAATTCGTCCACCGTCTTCGAGTCACGCAAAATGGATTTTGTACGTGTACCAAACTCTGTTGCTAATTCCTCAGGAGTGGCGTCTGAAAAAATATATCCATTGCGACGACCAGCACAAATATGATCACGTTGGTTCGGTTGGTTCGTATAGCAGCCTAAACATAAAAGGTAGTTTGAAAACTCGTATGCTTGTATACTTGCTACTATACAGCCTTCCATCACCCAGCGGAAGGAACACTTACACGATGCCAAAGACTTGTCCTTCAATACGTATGGACTAACAACAAAAGGAATAGCTTTTGTCCATGCTTGAGGTAGCCATAGTAACTAATATTCATACCTAAACATCGATACACTTTATTCATACTCGTGCACATGCGCAAATAAACGCCATCCACTTTTCACCAGCTCGTACAAAGAGCTGCTGCAGTCATAAAATGAGACTAAAACACTCTATCTAATGCTTTTAAGACTGTACTAGTCTCAGTTAAGTAGTTTTACAGTGGTAGTAACTTTTATCTCACCAGTATCTAACAATTCAAGTGGTGATGAGTGCTTTAACCTATATTAAAAACGCAAATGATCATTACTCCAGTATATCCGCCTTTCACCATGATGCACTAAAAGGTGCTGTTATAAGATAAGCCTAAAAGGACTGTATCCATCTAATGCTTTTAAGAGTGGACTACTTATTATCTCAGTTGAGTGTTTAAAGTAGTCATAACTATTATCTTACCATTATCTAACGAGCTAAGTGGTTTTGAGTGCTTTTACCTATATAATTAGTCTAATCGAAGCTCTTATCCGTACATTCTTTTAAAAGCACTCTCCATTAAGTGGTTTTAGAGTGGTAGTAACTCTTATCTCACCATTATCTAAAAGCCAAGTGGTGTTAAGTGCACATACCTACCGTAATAGGGTACTAATGGAATAGAGTATATCTTATCTCTAAAATCCATTAGAAAGGTATACAAGGATATTATTAAAAATTAACACCACCCTAGTCTTAGGTCAATTACTACTACAAAAGCAGACAAAAACCAGAACATATTGTACTGAATAAAATGTGATATTGACTAAACTCGAACTGAAAACCTACCGAAAGCGTGGGTAAATTTGAGAAAGTTTGGATGCAGGGCGTAAACCTTGACGAAATGTGAGTGTTGTATATACTGGTTTTGAAGCTAGGAAATGCACTTATTTTGGTTTTACCTTTGATTTTTAAAAAGTCACCATTTTATAAATAATATGGCCGACATAAAATTTATTTTGCACATCGTTTGAGCTACAGAACTGAAATTTTTATAAAGACGTATTACCATTATTAGTTTGAAGAAATATAAGAAACGAGAAAATTGTACAAAAGTCGCCATCTTTAAACAAATATGGCCGTCGAAATGATTTTTTGAAGAAATACAGAGCGTAAACGGGTTGAACTAAAAACTTGAAACTTGGTAAAAACGTTGACTACTGGAAAAGAATTACAGACATACGAGAAAATTGTACAAAAGTCGCCATCTTTAAACTAATATGGCCGTCGAAATGATTTATTGAAGGAATACACACCCTAAACGACTAGAACTAGAAACTTGAAATTTGGTAAAAGCGTTGACTACTACAAAAGAATTACAAACATTAGAAAATTGTACAAAAGTCGCCATTTTTAAATAAATATGGCGGACAAATTGATTCTTTTAAAGAATACACAGTCTAATCGGATAGGACTAGAAACACGAAACTTGGTAGTGCAAGGTTGACTATAAGTGCAAGGTTGACAGATAAATTTCAGGGACTCGAATTGGTTTTTCCTTTTAGGGTGTCCTTTTCCCCCTGGGATGTTTTGCAGCCCAGCATTACAGTATAATGGATGGGTGATTTTTGTCCGTGTAAGGTTATGCATTCCAACAATGCCTGAGGATAAAGTGTGGATATAGGCATTTCGGTAGGTCGGTTTGGTTTTTTCTTCAAGAAGAGATGTAAAGAAACTAACGTAACATGAAAAGGTATTGCGTCGTGATTTTACTGAGTCACTTGCTCCTTCATTCAAGGTTACAATATAATAACATAACCTAAGATGAGAAAGTGTTTCCATGCAAATCATTGTTAATAAAAAGAAAATAGTTTTCGTTCTTGTACCTGTTTCATTTGGATCTTCTGTTATTGTTTGCAAATGTATTTTCTAAGTACACATTTTATTTTTATCTTTTGAGAAACTTTCTAAAAAGTTTGCTTGCTTGTGTATTTCATAGTTATAGCTTTAATTTTGTATGACAAATCGAAAAGTATGAAAACATTTTGCTTTTTGTATTGTAGAGTATTTCGTTGCATGTACATTTTTTCTGAACAGCTTATTTTTGTTTTCTGTTTATGAATTTATTTAGTTGGAACTTTTGTTTTTCTGTTCAACAAAATTCAGTATTTGAAAGTATAAAATATGTTTTTGTTTTCTTTGTTGGTAAGAATATTTCTAAAAAGTTTTATGACAGAATACTTGTAGAAAAACGTTTGTTTCTGCTTAACAAAAAGTTTTCGATGCAATGCATGCCAATCTTTTTTCTAAAATCTTTCATGACAATGTCATAAATGAAATCTTTCTTGTACAAGATAACTTTAATTAGAAAATAGTTTTGCACATCAAGAATAAGTTCTCTCACATTGTATGTCAGTCTTTTGTTTAAAAGTTCTTTTTTGACAATCTAACTTCATTTTAAGAACATTCTGTGCACGTGTCAATAAAAAGTTTTGTGTTGCACTACATGTTAAAATTTATTGTTACGGAAACAAAAAAGAATCATGTAATGTAATAGTAATTGTTTCATTTGTTGTGGTAATTTTTCTTTGTTTCTGTTAAGTTTTTTTTTTGTTTTCATATTCTGCAGTATCAACTTAAAATGATACTTTAGACAATCACGAAAGAACTTATTCTTATTCTTAATTGTTTATAAAAACTCATGTGATTTTTTTCACCATTTGGAATAGTGAATCTAAGTTTCCCATAACTGTTGTACGCAAAATGTAAAAATCGATAAGAGAAATATCAGTTTGACTGATATAGAATGGAGTGGTCGTTCTACCTGTGAACTATAGTATAGCAATGTCTCATGAAGGATTTTCTGAAATAATTTTATTAGATAAAACATTGCATAACTCTTCTGTACAGATTACGTCTTTTGTTAAGATGTCACAGCTTTTTTAAAATGATTGTGATATAACTATAATTAATTGTATATGAAAAGCTGCTTGTACTCATCTTTTCATGAACGGAAATTTCGTTTTCACTGATCTCAAAAGTTAGTTTAAAATTAATGCGTTTTTGCATTTTTATATTTTGTATATTAGAGAAATGTAAAATTATGTTTTATGCATTAAGAAATTTACAAATACATGTTTCAGTTTGTGATCGCACTTTTCTTTAACATGTCTTTGACGATAAAAGTATTTGTTGAAGCACTGTTAAATTTTCATGCACAATTATCTGTAATTACAAGAGATTAATCCAATACTTCGTTACCATTACGCAATAAAAGATCTTTTTCGTTTTAAAATCTTTTTCATACTGCAAGTAAAAACGAAAAGACTAAATATGGAACACAACTCGCAAGCTGTGATTCTTATTTTTATTCTAAGAGGATACAGAGAGAATATATTTTATAGGCATGCGTTTCGATGGATAACAAAATGTTATTCCCATGTAAAGAAAAATCCATTTTGCATTTTCTTTACTGAAAATATCAGATTACAAATTATATAAAAGATGCATTGTCTTTCCATAATTTTGTTTTTATGTTTTTTCTTGCGTAACATTTTTTCAAAATTAATTTCATAGTGTTATCATTTCTATAGTTTAATTAAACAAATATTTGGATTGATTGATTGTAAATGAGTGGTAGTGTTTGCGTAGCATTCGACATGTCATAAGTTTAATTGCAACACTCAACAATCCTTACTGCTTTTAGATGCAATTACGTTCTGCAAATGCAAAAAGAACACAATCAACATACACTCTGATCTTCAGCTTCCCCAATCCTTTTCCCTTATCGTGTCACCCTTTAATGTCTAAAGGTAAAAAATAAAATCGAACTTCCTATTATTTCGTGATTCTGTATTAATACTACAACTTCCTTCAAATTAAAACTAGTTCGGTTTATTCTGAAACAGCATATGTATATACTACATTTAGTAAAAGTAATAATAATAGTTTGTTTTGCTGTGACAGTTGTACAAAATATTGGACAAACAATACATATTTCGATTTAATGTTTCCACCCACAAATACAAAAGATTTTAAAATTATATCCAAACATAATAACAACAATAAATTAAACGAGAAATTACCGTACGATATCAATATCATCAAATTTCAGATGCTACAGTATATGTCAAGAATTTTGTTTGCATTTGTGATACGAATCTTACTGTTCAAAGTGTACCCTATGTTTTCTGTTTCCATTAGCATTTTATATTGCAATGGTGATTTACTAAAATTTCCAATGCAAGTCTGGATGTTTGCAAAGTGTGAAGATGTCTGTAATATTAATAAAAAGATAATTGTGTATCATAGTTTTGCATTTTTAAATGGTGATGTTGATTTTAGAGTCCACATTACCCACACGTATACTAAAAATAATTTTGAAACACAATAAACTATTCCCTAACAAAATAAAAGTTTGCTCTTCGGTCTTCCATTAAAATGCAGACCATTCAATTAAATAATCAAAAACCCACTTTCATTAAGCTTTTACACATAAAAAGTACTATATGCTTTTTGTCTGTCATTCAGTTATTTTATTATTTATTAAATCGAGTAGTCCAAACACTAAAAAACAGTTACAATAATTTTCTAATAATTGTACAAAAAGGTTTTATTTCTATAACATGAAACCTATTAAATGCAAATTTTATGTAAATCAAGCAAAATTTAATATGCCAACCTGAGCTTAAAGGGTACAAATAATATTCAAAATTAAAACACAGTATTATAAATACTGCATACCTCTTCATAATTCTGAAAACACAAAAATAAAACACGTAAATAATTCACCTTACTATTTATTTTTTAAAAAAACTATCGCCACAATATACATTACTTAGATTTTGTCCACTAAAAAGTTATTTTCCAATTCACTTAAATGTCTTTTCACGTTCAAGTAGTGTTTTTTCTACAAAAGCTACAGTTTTCTGTTAAGTCTAATTTTCTTTTTAGTCTCACAGTTTTATTAAATTTGATTTTGTTTCTACAGTACTAATAAATACACTGTCACTGCATAAAATTACACATTTCACATAAAATATTATTATACAGTTTCATTCACTAGGTTTAACTTTTGCTTTCAGAATTTCACGCACATTGTCCAAATAGATGTTTACCTGTTCTGCCAAACACCGGTGAAAGGGAATAAAGTTAATTCTGGTATAGCAATGAAACTTATTAAACAGTTCATAAAGCGCATGAACAGAATCTGGATTCGATAGTATGTGCAACACATATTCATTGTTCTCAAATTGTCCACAAGTACACGCACCTTTTCCTTCTTCAAACATGTAGTAACACCAGATACACCTAAGACTGTTTTCAATGTCAAAGTCCTTTAGCATTTCTTCCAAACATTCAAAATCTATAAAGTCGGGCCTACACCAACATGGTTCTTCTTTCGTAATCACTTTAGCGTAACGTGATCCCTCCATGGTTTCTCGTGTGTTTACTGTAAGTATTTCTTATAAGTTAACTGTCACTAACGTCTTCACACAATGCTCACACCTCAATTATACCTCACTCTTTAGAGCAATAACTTTTCGCATAAAGGTTCCATAGAATATCCAATCATTGTCAGAGTTTAATCCTTCAGGAAAAAAATAGAACTATTGGTGTTTAGGTCATCATAACGCAAATTGGGTTCACCCAATGGGAAAATTTCTAACCCATCGTATTTCATATTTGTGTAAACCATATGTAACACAAATACTGTTCATGGTATCGACGTGCTCTTCTTTCAAAACAGAATATCTAATACCTACATGGTACATAAGTTCCCCAATATTTCTATGTACATAAGTATAGTCTTTTGCGCTACTGTGCATGCTTGTTATTATGCAAACCACTAAAGCATGTTTTATCCACCATATTAATCGTCTTAAATCTATATTCTATTTTTTTCTTCACATTAAAATCATTCCTTATGTTCAGCAAAAATATCTTTAACAAGTAACACTTTCTGAACTTCAGTCGGTTTACGATCCAGTACATTTCTTAGTCCCACTTCAAATATACCAATTGTATAGTCTTTGCAATTATTATGTTTCACTTCATACGCATTATATAAAGCTTTAAAATTAATAGGCTCATACACTACACCACATTCGATCATTAAGCAAATGTTCACGTTCTATTTCATTCCAGCCAAATCCCATGTAAACATGTGCGCAAATTGATTACCTTCTTGTTGTACACATACACCACAAATTAGCGGAAAACGAACATAATTTGCAGTTTCCATGGCTTCAAATATACAACTTTCCTCAATTATGTTTCGTTCACATGCACATATTGCTTTTCTTTCACTTTTCTCTTTCCTATCACGTCCACTATCCAATTCATCACATTCACTTTGTTGTTCTGCTAACTTACTAAGAATATTTATGTCTTCCTGCATATCATAATGACTTTGTATTTTGCACACGGCATCTCCACTTTTAACTATCGTATCCATTTGCACCAATTCACTTTCCACCTTCTTCTGATTTGGTAACATGTCTATTTCCATACATGTTGTTGAAGAACAAGAGACCTCCGTTTCAGGTTTTGTGTTTGTATTTACACATAGGGGTAACATACTGGTAACCATTGGCTTTAATAGAGATGGACTGTCTGGTCTTTCTTCTATATCCATTTCACCAAATTCATTTTTCACCTCATTTGATTTTGGGGACATACACATTCTTAAAAAACAGGGAGCCTCCATTCCAAGTTTTGTGTCTGTATTTACACATTGGGGGTACACATTGGTAACACTTGGTTTTAATAGGGATGGATTGGCTGGCCTTTCTTCAAAATCCTTTTCAATAAATCCACTTTTCGTTAGGGGATGTATACTGTTCTCTAAGGGTACCACATTTAAAGCGTTTTTCATAGTCACATTACTTTTCATAAGCAAGGAAGGACTCTGCGATCGGTTTTCAATACTTGATAAAGCTTCAGCAAAAAGTTCCACTTCGTTCACTATATTTAAAAAGCTGTCACTGGACCAGCTATCTTCTTCTCCTGAAAAATCCATTATAAATTAAAGTTTCCTAGCGTCAGCAAGACACAGCACTGTTCAAAGTACTTAATTTCTTCAATTAATTACACGCAATACTGCACAACATAATCCCGATACATTCTTTTCAATCTTAAACTGCTTCTGTCTTTTCTTCCAAACTATAGACCAACACCACCAATAAAGCTTCTATTCACACTAACTTTAAAACAACCCAATCATAGGGCTTATACAACAAATTTTTTGTGCCCAAACACAGTCATTTTAAAACACTTCTGCGGATCTCAGATCTCTAAACCTTTTATTTTTTCTTCTACGTCAGTACTTCTCTCCCGTTTTCTTCCTTAAAGACACCAAGTAGAACAACCATGAATCCAATCCTTTATCCACAAAAGTGCATGCAATTTCTCCAAGTACTCATCATTTCTAATTATTTCTATATATGTACACAAAAACTTTGACAATGTAATGCTATTATTGCAATGTATCTCTAAAAATATTTCATAAATTTCCTTACAAGAACTATAATACAATAAAGTTTCCCGCACAATTTCTCTTTTAGATCCTTACAAATGTCAATGCAGTTGTGCTAAGCTGTGTCCATAGGAGTACGATTATAGCATGCTATACATGTTAATGGCAATACTGATTTCCAATAGTCTATACTGCTTATTATACAATCAGGACTAACTTTGTTAGTACAACATTCACAGACCATCATTATGTACAGTTTCATCAGCACTTAGGTTCGAGTCCCCTTGTTGACCATCTTTATATAATTTGTTCACTAATCACAATATGTTGTCTCATTATCAGTTGTCCAATAAAATATAAGCAAAACAAATTCTTTAAACCACATTTGCACAACTCAAATACCATCAATGTTACATGAATAACGTATTTCTTTAAGTCATTCGCGTTGACAGCAATATCCATCCTTAAGTGGGTTCAATAAATATTTTATCTAGCACAAACAACGAGTTTTCAAACCTTTTGTTATATTTTCTTAATCTACTCATCAACATATATCTTTATACCAACTTTCAGGTTTCTATCTTAAACGGTATGGAAAATGGTTCTTCCATCCGCCATATTTGTTTAAAGATGGCGACTTTTCCAAAAAATATTACATTTTCGTAATCTACTTGTCAAACTATATCATTGTACCAAATTTCAGGATTCTATCTTAAACGGTAT
>JAGDQP010011276.1:0-49289 GCA_022664845.1 Lepisma saccharinum
GCAAAAAATCATGGTCCTGAATCACACTCCTTCTCTTCTACGGGGGTTCAAACATGGTCTTTTGCGAAAAATGCCGGATTTCGGTCTTAAATGTCCGGAAACCTTTCGTCAATAAGATAATTCTAGAAGTCAGAAATGGAATGTAGTAACACAGACACTATATTCATTACAGAATTACTTTAAGCCCGGAGTTGTGGAGGTTTGTTCTTCATTACACAGAATTTCTCGAAAATAAATCTTCATAGCGAATGCAACTACAATAAACCTCCTAGTTGTGCACCAGAATTACTGTCACTTTGTATAGATTCAGAGGATCATCAAAATATCGTGATTGTACTACTATTTTCACCTGCAACTCGATTTTTCCCAGTATACATGAATTAGAAATTTTAAGTTTTTATTTAGCCATTTATTAGTAACGTGAAATAGTAACGTGACGTAACTGCCTTAGTTGTGGTAATAATAATGTAATGCAATATTTATTAATGTTCTACGAACAACATACAGCACTAAGTCATACAATATACGTATAGATATCCAGATAGTATATAGATATAGGCCTACAGCTAAACAAGAAGGTGTTAGATATTGAAGTTTGATAGCAATACAATTATTTTACGTAATGGTTGTTGATTTAACGTTTAAACAAATACAATCTTTGTCAGAATCAGTCAATAATTAATGACGCCTTGTTCTGTACAAGGGAACAACTAATTCAAAATTTACCCTCTATGCTCTAAATCTGAATTTTATCTATAACGCTAAGGCGGGGGTTAGGGGATGGGAAAGGATTCGGGAATGTGTCGGCCAGCGCTTATGCTGTAGTTGCCATCCCAGCATTTGCCTGGTATCACTAAGGAAAACCGTGGAAAAACCTCAATCAGGATGGTTGACAGCTGGGATTGAACCCACGGCCTCCCGAATGCTATGCAAACGCTCTACCATTGATCTACGGCGGCTCGGTCAATGTTCTAAAGATTCCAGATTAAAAGAGTTATGTGAGTACTCCTAATCTTTTGAGAATAATGCAATTTGAATTTATACCATAATATCCTCAAAAGGCAATAATAATAATAATAATACTCTCTCTTTTTAAAACATAGATCCTGACTGACTGACATATCAACGCCCAGGCCACACTGTTTAAGCTCGATATTTGACATTTATATCTAATTTGGCTTTAACTAATCATTTTCACTGATGTTTGATAAAGTATGAAAAGAGGTGCATATTTCGAAAGTAGAAATAAAAAAAAAGTAATTTCTTCTTTTACAAAAATCACTGTCTTGTGGTAGGATCAATCCAGATACCTTTCGAACAGCACTCCGGTGCTTTATCCACTAGACCCCACAACCAGATATTCGAAGACGGCTTCCAAGTCGAGTGAGGCAACAATTAATACTAACTGTAAGAATAACTTACAAGTTTCTGACACCACCCAAGGCACTTTTGCTTTGAACAAATGTAAAGAACGTTTCCCCTTTTCATCTTTTTATATTCTAATCTACCAGCAAAATTCTTATGCAATGGAATGCCGAAACTTGAGCTACATAAATTCCTGATTAAAACGGTCGGAAAATTGCAGGACCCACAATATTTTGCCGACCACCAGGAAGTGGGTGGGGACTCTCTTATTTCCCGATCATCAAGAATAAACGGGGCCTCGCTCTTCTCTCGACCTCAGGAAATGGACGGGGGGCCGCCTTTTCCCGATCTAAGGCAATTGGCGGGTGTTCATCTTTTTCCCACCAAGTGCTGTGGGATGGTCGGACTTTCGCCTCTATGCCTGCAAGTCAGAGACCGACGGCGGCCCGGAAATGGTCCAACGACCAAACGCCACTTGTGGCTGCACGTCGACCTTCCCCTTCTAGTTCCCGACTACTAGTTTTAGTGGAGGTTCTACGAACTATATAATGAAAGAAAGCTGCACTTTCTGATGAAAGCATTCCACTTTGCACAGTGGGTCGTGATACTATTAGAAGTGATTTGAGTCGCAGCACCCTTATTTTCAGCCCTTATGATTCAAGATGGCGGCCAATTTATAACTGAGGGTTAGTAAACCAAAGGGGGTAGCACCACAAGTCCTAAATTGCACAATTCCTAAATTTCAGAAGTCCTAAAAGGCAAGAAACCAGTTCTCTGGATTTTGCATAAGTCCTAAATTGCAGAAGCCCTAAATTGCATAATTCCTAAATTGCACAAGTCCTAAATTGCAGAAGTCCTAAATTGCAGAAGTCCTAAATTCCAGGAGTCCTAAATTGCACAAGTCCTAAATTGCACAAGTCCTAAATTGCACAAGTCCTAAATTGCACAAGTCCTAAAGTTTAGGACTTGTGAAAGTTTTTTTAGGGCTTCTGCAATTTAGGACTTCTGTAATTTAGGACTTATGGACGTTACCCAACCAAAGTTCTTGAACGTTTTGCCCATTTTACATTGTAATATGTACATTCAACACAATTCTCTGCCATTTCTTTGCTAGTTTTCACCCCCATACATTTTACGGAGTTACATTACTGAGTTATAACATTATAGAGGTCTTTTATATGGAAATGTGGGGTAAAACGGGGTAAGGTAACGTAGGGTAAAACGGTATTGCAAATTCATATGTGTTTTTTTTTTTAAATTATTACTCAGTAATTTACAACCTGCTTGTTTACATTGTTAAACAACAAGATATGGAAGCTGCTAGTAGTTTAATGTTTCTTATATTTTGTCTTTCGATTCAATAATTATTACACATGATTTCAATTGTGTCGTTTAATAGTAACTCTATTGCTATTACAACAGGGTAGTATTGGTATCTTAGTAATGGTACAACATACTGGACAAAATGGGCTAGGGGCATAATAACGTTAACTGCAATCTTATTCCCCGTTATGTCCCATGCGTGGGACATAACGGAGAAAAATGTCATTTTTGGAGTAAGTTAAAGAGAAACGGTTCCAAAATAGTTTTTGTTAGGATTTGCTGGTGGAATATTGTAACTGAATGTTCAACGTGTCTACCGCAAAAAGAATTGCTACAATTGAGCTATTGGTTAACAATCTATACAAGCAAATATCTTACGTTTCCCGTCTTGCTCCACGTTCTCCTACAATTCAATCAATGGATTTTAAAGTTAAAATTATGTACGTATTTCGTGCCTTGAAATCTAAATACAGAATGTTTCAATTTAAACGAAAATCTTACTCAATAAAAATTCTTATTTACTAAAAGAAAATTTAAAATTCTAATACAAATTTGTAGAAGGAAATTAACATTTTATTCAATAAAAGAATAAGATGAAAGTAGTTCTCCAAAACAGCTGAATTGAATATTATAACATTAGAGGTTATATACGCAATCATTTGCATAACTTGCATTTCGAACATGTTAAACATTATTGTGTTGGGTTAAGTGACACAAATGATTTGTGCACTCAACAAAATCAACACTTGTTAATTTACCTGTAGCTCATCATTTTCATTGTAGTAGGTGGAGCTGTGGTTGGAACACCCACCTTTACATAATCTACACTGAGGTGTGCACGGGGCACTGACCCCACGGCATGAACATCGAGGGCATGAGCATCCTGTTTTTGCACCCACATACTTTCGGGAATACTAATTCTTTCCAAATCTCAGGGAGCGTGGACCACACTATTTTCCATTTACCATCTTTATAACTCCATCCCCATTGAAGATGGACACTCCGGATTGGCTTCAGAGTTCCAGGCATTACTCCATTTTTAATCTGCCTGATACGCTGCTCTCAAAATATGTTGATGTAAAGCTGCGCTGGAAGGTGGTTTGGGCCACAAGTAGTTTGTTCTTGTTAGCAAATAGGTATTTTCTTGTTTCATTAACACAATGACTAGCAGTGTGTTGTTCATATAGTAGGGCTGTAAATCGTTCTAGAGTTATCAATACGTCATCGGACAGTGATTGAACTGGCTTTGAAAGGGCTTTAAATGCATCTGTAGCAGCTGGGTACGTTATCAACGTATTCCAGGCTATTTTCTTTCCCGTCGAAGAAAAATATTAAACCGTGTGACTGCCACTAAATGCGTGGAACCCACGTAATGCTTCTGCTTTATCGTCTCCAAGTGCCTTTGTAATACTATGCACAGTTACATAATCGTCTTCTTCCTCCTACTGCGCTAAAAAACCAAAGTTCCTCCAATCCCCTTGCTTCCATCATAGAGAAGTATGAAATACAAAGCACTAAGGCATAAGTATTGGAAGCTTGAACTAGAACTTGCTTTGAGTCATACTGAAGCATATCTTTGGCATGCAATATGAGTGGCCATCTGCTTCATCCTTGTGGCTACTGATCTTTCCTGCAAGTGATGTTGATACATTTTCAGAAGACACTATAGTGTCACCTCATTCACGAGGCTCCTAGCAAGAATTGGAACAGCTCATTTCTTGTTAGAATCATTTCACAGAAAGGCCAGTCTCCCGATAATTTCCATTCGGGAAGAACTTGACGACGTATGGCTTTACCTCGATTCTGACGTTCAATAACTTTCAAACTGTTTGGCAAGTTCAGATCCCATAGCACATCAATTCTTGAGACATTTCTTGAAGTACATTGATTGGTTAAGTAAGCTTCAATGCATTTGTAATAGTCTCTGAAAGTTTTGGCTCCTGGTTGGGGCCGATTTTCATGCACTAGTGCGGCTCTACCGTAGATTATGAGGTTAATATTTTTTGGAACAGTTCCAACACAACTGGATAAACTTTCGAGCTTCACTGCTAGGTCAGCTTTTGAAACAGGGCTATCTGGCCATTGACACTCAAAGAAGGCGGACATTTTTTATTTTCTTGCTTGAAAAACTCTGACACGTAAAGTACCCGAAGTGAGGACTCGAGTTGCTCATCAAGTGATACCTTAAATTGAACCTAGCTGCAGAGTTCCAGAAATAAAAGGTTATGGCGGGTCAAAGTTCAAAGAGAAAGCGAATTGTATTGAAACAAGTCACAACGAACGGCAGAACAAAAGTCAGAAGGACATGGTTTTGAATTGAAATGCGATTCATGTGAAGGAAAGAGGCACGTACAAAGTACTACACATTGATACAATTAATATGTAAGTCGTCAATGAAGGCGTGTGATAAGCAGATACTTTGCTCACAATGAGCACACTTGACAAAAGAGACGTTCTCACATGAAATCTTGTAACACTCGTCACTTATATTAGAATCAAAACAATAATCCAATGGAGAAATCCAGGGCTCGGGCTCCTCATCCAAGTAGCCGCTTTTGTAAAACGCAAACCTGATCATGTTGCGAAATCGTGAGGCGCTGAATTGGAAGAGAGATTCGTAAAATGTTATCCCGATGCCAGAGATTAATTTTCGAGGAAGTGATAACTGTGTCAGTAATGAACCTGATAAATGATTTATATGGACGGAAGAAGTAAACATCAAGTGGTTGGATGAAACCAGTGCAACCACCAGGAATTAAACGTTTGAACAGTGTTATATGATTAATGCATAATTCATTTGATACGTTATCATCCTTATTTGCACTCCATGAATCCAGCAAAAGCAAGACTTTATCACGATCGGCAGGTAGGCTATTCCAGAATACAGAATAAAACTCTTTTAAATCACTTTTGTTCATGTTTGCAGTCTTTCCTGGATGGGACACTATGTTATCGGGATCTTTTTGCTTATTTCCTGGAAATTGACCACTGGATTCATATACAAGAACGTACATCGGACGCAATATTTCACCATCCATGGAAATTACTGGCATGATCATATATGAATGAGTAGTAGCACTAACTGATCCAAATGCACCTCTTACAACCACCGTACCTTTAGTAATATGAGTCCTGTATGCATGGAGTTCCTTGTCAAATCGACTTTGATCAGCATTTAATACTTGACGAGGATTCAGGTCTTCTAGTAACATAAGTTCTTTCATGGACGTAATAAATGTCGTAGATAAGTGATTTAATTTAGCCCCTTTTGATTTCCACGTTATGCTAACCCTATGCGTGATAGAACGACTGACGATATTGTTTCTCTTTTTAAAATTAGACAGCCAGTTACGAGATACCTTGAATTGTAGAGTATTATCCGGATCTAGCTCTTTACTTATCTGAAGAACCCAAAAGCGAAGAGTCCTGTCGTGTATAATTGCACATCTCTCGACCATTTCTTTGAATTTATCGTGAACTGCTGCATTAAGTTTCTTATAACTGGGTTCGTGCCTTTTTTTCTCATATTCAAAGAGGATGTTTTTCGATTGAATTAATCTATACTGTGACTTGAGAGATGAAAATTTCCTTCGTTTCTTTTCCGGGTTCTCATTGTGTGTCCAAAACATGTAAGCTGCTTCTTTATAATCATCGTCCAAGATGTGTTTTTTGTGTTTTTTGGCGAAGGCTGATATCCTTCACCTGAAGAAGCTACAGGTGTCGGAGACTCTTGATGTGTTTGAGAACCTTGCGATGTACTTGGCATTTCCTCATCAAAGACTGTCACCACTGTCACCAGCAAATCCAAGAGTTCTAACTTCTTCTATGATTTCCATCTTGTCCTCAAGTATCTCCACTATTTGTTTGTACAATGAATCTTCATACCTATTCATTCTCTTATTAATAAATCCATATTTCTCATACAGAGCATGAATGATGGCACCTGCTTCCATTTCCTGGAACGAGAAGGAAAAAGACCTTTTATTAACATCAATAACAGGAGCAAACATGCACAAGGACATTCATGCACGAATAAAAGAAAGCGGGATATCAGGCAGAGAGAGGGATATCATTCTACACATTACATTCATTGGGAACAACGTACGACGTATTACCATCGGGATAATCAGCAAAACATGGACATCACAAGCAGCTAAATTCGCTTTCTATTTGAACTTTGACCCGCCATAACCTTGTTGTTACTGGAGCTCTGTAGCTAGGATTTCACAGGTGTACTATACTCGTCACTAGCTTCAATTTAAGGTATCACTTGATGAGCAACTCGAGTCCTCACTTCGGATACTTTACTTGTGAGAGATTTATATCACGATCTCAACTGACATTGAAAAGTCTTTGGAAAAGACAAATGTTAGTAGATAACTTTTTTATGGCTGTGCTGTTTGATGGTCTTGCACGTTTCTGAGAAAATATTCTTATGTAAATATTATGTATGGGGTCGTATATAGACTTTTCCTCCTCAATAAGTCGTTCACGCACAAAACATTCCTACATATCTTTCCATCCTTCTCAGCACAAGGCAGTGATTTCAGACCTTCATCTTCAGCTATGAATCGGTTACCCATAGATACTAAGTAAGAGTTGCGTTCTAAAAATGGGTTTCCTAGTTGCACAACGCTTTCCAAAAGGTCATGACATTCATTGTGTTAATGAAACAAGAGAATACCTATTTGCTAACAAGAACAAACTACTTGTGGCCCAAACCACCTTCCAGCGCAGCTTTACATCAACATATTTTGAGAGCAGCGTATCAGGCAGGTTAAAAATGGAGTAACGACTGGAACTCTGAAGCCAATCCGGAGTGTCCATCTTCAATGGGGATGGAGTTATAAAGATGGTAAATGGAAAATAGTGTGATCCACGCTCCCTGAGATTTGGAAAGAATTAGTATTCCCGAAAGTATGTGGGTGCAAAAACAGGATGCTCATGCCCTCGATGTTCATGCCGTGGGGTCAGTGCCCCGTGCACACCTCAGTGTAGATTATGTAAAGGTGGGTGTTCCAACCACAGCTCCACCTACTACAATGAAAATGATGAGCTACAGGTAAATTAACAAGTGTTGATTTTGTTGAGTGCACAAATCATTTGAGTCACTTAACCCAACACAATAAATGTTTAACATGTTCGAAATGCAAGTTATGCAAATGATTACGTATATAACCTCTGATATTATAATATTCAATTCAGCTGTTTTGGAGAACTACTTTCATCTTATTCTTTTATTGAATAAAATGTTAATTTCCTTCTACAAATTTGTATTAGAATTTTAAATTTTCTTTTAGTAAATAAGAATTTTTATTGAGTAAGATTTTCGTTTAAATTGAAACATTCTGTATTTAGATTTCAAGGCACGAAATACGTACATAATTTTAACTTTAAAATCCATTGATTGAATTGTAGGAGAACGTGGAGCAAGACGGGAAACGTAAGATATTTGCTTGTATAGATTGTTAACCAATAGCTCAATTGTAGCAATTCTTTTTGCGGTAGACACGTTGAACATTCAGTTACAATATTCCACCAGCAAATCCTAACAAAAATATTTTGGAACCGTTTCTCTTTAACTTACTCCAAAAATGACATTTTTCTCCGTTATGTCCCACGCATGGGACATAATGGGGAATAGGATTGCAGTTAACGTTATTATGCCCCTCGCCCATTTTGTCGAGTAAGATGTACTATTACTAAGATACCAATACTACCCTGTTGTAATAGCAATAGATTTACTATTAAACGACACAATTGAAATCATGTGTAATAATTATTGAATCGAAAGACAAAATATAAGAAACATTAAACTACTAGCAGCTTCCATATCTTGTTGTTTAACAATGTAAACAAGCAGGTTGTAAATTACTGAGTAATAATTTAAAAAAAAACACATATGAATTTGCAATACCGTTTTACCCTACGTTACCTTACCCCGTTTTACCCCACATTTCCATATAAAAGACCTCTATAATGTTATAACTCAGTAATGTAACTCCGTAAAATGTATGGTGGTGAAAACTAGCAAAGAAATGGTAGAGAATTGTGTTGTATGTGCATATTACAATGTAAAATGGGCAAAACGTTCAAGAACTTTGGTTTACTAAACCTCAGTTCTAAATTGGCCGCCATCTTGAATCATAAGGGCTGAAAATAAGGGTGCTGCAACTCAAATCACTTCTAATAGTATCACGACCCACTGTACAAAGTGGAATGCTTTCATCATAAAGTGCAGTTTTCTTTTATATAGACCCTGCACTATTTGGGTTCTTCCTATTCCCGACGCCGGTCCGACCAAAATCCCCGTACATTTGACGTCTTTGTCGGCATTTGGCTTCCCGTGTTGAGTTTCTCCGGCATCATAGTATGCAAATGCAAATGTGGTATCTTTAAAGAGACCACATATTTTTCTATGAAGCAGTCAAATATAAGGCTGCAGTCATTTGTAATGTTTAGACCTACCGAAAGAGTGTCTATATTTAAAAAATCTTTTGGTTGAATTATATCCCTTTAATTCTAACAAGGTTCACACATGGCCGATCGTCGAAAAATGCAGGATTTCGGGCTTACTTATCTAATTAAAAACAAACTGAAATTTAGAGGTTAGTGGTCAGCTCACACCAAAATTGCATCTTTTATTTCTAATTGGTTTGGTCGGTGCAAGCGGATTATATGTGTATATGCAGCTGCATATTACTACACTGCTTGAAAGGCACACTTTTAGCTGCCATGAACGACTTTTTTTTTGACCAAACCACTCAAAAATAAAAATTGCCATTTTTACTGTGATTTGAGTACATACAAAGCTTCCTCGAGACCAAATTTCAGATTCAGAGTTTTTTTCTGATGGCCCATCTGAGATATTTTAGACCCAAATCCGGCATTTCTCCTGTGATGCCGGATTTGGGAGCCGGGATAGTGTGATTTTACACAATCATCTTGTTGATAGTTCTAATCATCACAAGATAAATTACAGTCTTATATTCAGCTCCTTCCCCAAAACATGGTGGCCTTCGTGAAGATACCACATTCGCATTTGCATCGTATGGCGAATAAAATCTGCTGGTATTGACAAAACCATTACAAAATAAAAGTTGCAATTTCTACTGTTAGTTGGTCACATACCGAAACCACATTTCAAATTGTTTCATGAGGACGCATATGAAATATGTAAGCCCAAAATCCGACATTTTTTAGCAAAGGGCCATGTTTGAACACCCGTAGAAAGAAAAGAGTGTGATTTAGGCCAGAGACTCTTTTGGGAGGTCTAAACATGACAAAATTTTGCAGAATTGTATTCAACTCATACAATCCCAAAAACTTAGTTTAAAAATCGAATTTTACAGAATTCGTAACTCATTTTTTAGCCTAGTTTTTGGAATAAAGAAATTAAGTTTTAAAAAGGGGATTCCACATCTTCGAAGTACACTTTAAGAGCTACACAATGGTTTTTAATTCATCTCTCTAGTTCTTCTAATTTTTTAGATATCCAGGTTTCCGTACATGTCTACGGGAGTGAAAAACGTCACCCGCCATGTTGGAAATATGGTCGCCTCGGGAGATATAAAAGCATGTCATTTCTTTTGAAAGTCATTGTGATATCTTCAGGTATGTAGGAACCCACATACGAAAAAAATATTTTTCTAAAATGGTGATGTAACCATTTTTCTAAAATTGGATATTTTGTCCAGGAATGACCCAATTTTACTATAACTAAACTAAACCAAACTAATCTAATCTTTCTTATCTAAAATCACTAATGTATAAAATGGTCCAGTCAGCGTGATTCAATCTGGTAGTGTTTACATAAGACAAATCTTGGCAAAAATGTTCAAGTTATAAAAGTAGCTCTCATGTTTAAAACCTTTATGCCACACGGACATAAGTTCGAGCCCTGCTCAGGATAAGCATTTTTTCCTTTTAGTTAATAAGACAATAGTAACTTCTCTTCATCAGAGAACAAAGTATAGAATGTGGAACCAAGCCAGAGAGAGAGAGTAAAACCTCACCACTTCCATATGACAAAAGCATTTCAGAGTACTGAACTCAAAACCTGTCTACAGAAAATAAAGTACAGTTTAGTGTCCTCATCGTTCGTGGGGAGCGTTATTGAACTTGCGGTCTGCAAGGATGATCCGACTTTGGATACTTTCCTCTTGTAACCTTATTTTCTTTTGATAGCCTTTGACTACTTCAAGAAGGTAAATGAGAATATGGAGACGTAGCTTCCGTATGACAAATAGTTGCAGCCAAATACACTACACGCAATTATTTATTGTTATTACACGATTTAATTTATTTGTATTTAACACGTGACAAAAATAATGGGCTTCCCCCGTATCGGGAAGGGTGTAAGCCATAGTGTTGTTACCGACCATACAATTAATTTTATCTTTATTATTTTATTTGACATTCACATATAATATACCGACGTTCTGCTAACACTCATCACTTCTCTGATGTTATATTTTAAACATAATAATCACTTATCTCCTGAAATGCTTGTATGAATACATATAAAACCTATTATTATTATTTTATTAAATTATTCATGCTTTGAGAAATATATCATTGCATAGAAATAAATCGTCCAAGACAGGACGCAAACCCAGGCCTTCACGATTAGAAACCACGCGCTCTACCACTGAGCTAACATGAAAACATACATCTATCTACTTATTTCTGATATAACTTGTTCTGGAGAAACAAGACTGAATTTTCGGTGTCCAAGGTAACGGCATTGATATCCGTTGCCGTTGCTATGTCCAAGGCAACATTAATGCTATTGTTTTTCTCTCCTTTCTCTTGTTCATTGTACTATGAATGCAAGACATAGCCTATGTCTGCTGTCTTTGCTTTCATTGGAGATGTTCTTTTGCGTATGAAAACGTAGGTGACAAAACCATCACGTGATTAGATGTATGCATGGTTTGGAAATACTGTACCATTACGTATTTCAATGAATGTTACTTTTTTCTACACTTAATAACATTTCAACATGTCTTATTGCACTTAAAAGAAGAAAAACACATTTGCACAATTTTTTTCCGATTGCGAAGGTTCACCCTACCTTTGTGGGCTCGAACCTAGTTTGCTGTTTCGAAGATTCCCGAAGCTGGACTTTGAGAATTTTCAGCTCAAAACAGCCTAATCAATGCGGTCAACCTTTTTGGAATAGGCTGTACAATCTTATAACTTTAGCTAATTAAGGGTTTACAACATTTAAACAATTTCAACAGCTCATATGTTAAGCATTGTGACATACTGCAATTTTGCAGGTCTTGGTATCGACTTCTATATGTTACTCATTTTATTCTTATGGTTAATGGCACAGATTGGAATCGTGCCCCGTTGACTTTTCGAATACTGGCTAAATAAATAAATAGGTTCATCGAATTGAATTTGAAATAATTATGAACTTCTGCCATCATCTTTGGCTCAGGCCTGAATAGAGTAGTGTAGCGTATGTTGAAGATACCGGCCAAGGCCTTACTTAAGGTACCATCCTAGCATGCGGCTGTTGAAACATTGATTGGTAGAAATTAAGTTATGAGGATTGATGTTACACATTGTTATATTAATGGTATTTTTGAAATAGGCCTATCTACTTACTGTTCAGAAATGTAAAGCATAAAATGAAAGTTTGTGATCCCTCACTATCTGATGTATACTTTCGTTTCTATGGGGAGGACTGACAAAGAATGGAGGCATGTAAGTTAATGACTAGCTAGCCCACTGTGTGTAAATGTGGTCATCAATAGGAAAAAAATAGTGGGTGTACAAAGTGTTTGAAAATGTTCCCTGAGGCAGAACAGGGAAAGTGATGGCAAAATCTAATATTTTTACCTAAAAGAAAAGAGAAACATTTAGAGTAGCTAAATCCGAGAAGCAAAATAACAGTCAGAATCACGTAGGGCTACCTCATTTTTTTTTTATAGCTAAACGAATTATTTTTAATGTGGTAAAAGTCAGAAGGATAGGACTTGATTTCTTAACTTTCACTAAATTCTTTCTTTTTTTCCCTTTGCGCACAAAAGATGGTGGTGGTACATAGTTGTAAATGTATGCATGAAATAAGTTTACAACGCAAGAAATGTTACGTATATTCACATTTCTACTTTCTTTATATTTACTATATGACGATTCTTCATTATATTATCATAATTCGTCGTTTATAATCCATTCTCCCATTGTACGCAGTGAACATTTTAAGACAGCTTTTATTTCCCTTAAACAAATACCTTATGTGTGGTAACGCTTGAAAATATACGACAGTTTTTTCTGTGTGTAGGCCTAATTTTTAATTTAAGTATTGTTAAATTAAAATATTAATGCTTTTGAACGATAAAGTGAAAATAAACTTTTGCCTAAATTATATTTGTTTAATTATGCTAATGATACACAATTTAAAATCGTTCCCACAAGTCTTGTTAGATATTTCATAAAGTAACAATAGGTATTACGTATGACATCTCAAGTTAACACATATCATGTATACATCCGAATACATGTGTTCGTGTCACTTCTCTTTATCTGTACAAAATGTTTTACATTGGATTAGAAAGTCTTTTGTAACTCAAAAAATAAAAAAGGAGGTAGTGTATGATCATCAGATTTCACTTTTCACCTTCACTAATGAGCATACTCTCGTTTATTTTAAATATATTTGCAACCTTTGATTAATTTGTTCACCTCTATCAAGTAAGCAGTTATAGAAGTAATGAAACCACTCACGTGATAGAAATATTAATTCTATTCATAGTTCAACTAGATAATTTTTGAGCAGATAACAATGTGTTTGAAAAAGATGTAAAAATGAGACTTCTTAATAGTACATAGAATTATAATATATGATACTAACAAAGTCTGTAAAGAAATAGAAACAAAGTCAAATGTATCTCTAGTTTCATAGTGTTGAAAAATTCAGCAATCACTGTTTCTGGAAATGAAAACGTATATTAGAGATCGCAAGGTTGGATGGGTACACAGATTTTATATCCATGTTTAGCTCTGTGTTTTAAGTACATCGATTATCCAGTATACCGGTTTTCCGAACACTATCGGTCCTCAATTAACCCAGATAATCGATGCTCTATTGTATGTAAACCACGGAGCTTCTTGAACAGTATGTGTGTCATTGTTATTCCTATAACCTAGAAGAAAATGTTTTAAGAAATGCAAAATTTAAAAGACTCTAAATCTATAAGTGATAATTTTCTGGTCAAAAAAGTCAAGCAAAGTAACATAAATGTGATATATATTCTAATTAAACTATTCAATGAATGCACCGATACGACAACCCAGAATGAGGTTCCATAGAAAGTGATTTTGGGTCTCTTGGTTTTTAACATACAAGTAGATCCTAGCATAATTGTTAAAGGAGAAAATGTCGACAACTTACGCACAAATAGTGTAGTATTATAATATTAGAACAAACCAAAATTGTGTTGATTGTACTTATCCAGCACTAAATTAAAAAAGAATACAATATTCTTGATACTGCATACAAAATAAAATTTTGGAGTGAAATATGGAAAAGTTATTCTTGGAAATAGCAGCAGCTAACGATTGCCCAGCATTTGGTTACAATAACAAAATCTTTCTGCGCATGTGCGCAATTCACACCAGAACTTAAACAAATAACCTCGAATAACATAATGACAATTCTCGGTGCTTTTCAGTATTACTACCAATAAGTGCTATTACGGACATTTTTTGAAATATTACGGGATATATCAAGGAGGTTTCCCAAATGTTTTGACAGCACAGTCCAATGTTGGATTAAGCTATTTGGGGGCCCCGGGCTATTGACTCTGTTAGGGCTCCATCTATCTGTCTCCTGTTGGCCGTTGGACAAAGCAATTTACTCGGGCCCCTTGCCTCCACAGACACCCATGGGAACGATAAATAAAACAAGATAGTTAGCAAAATTCATTATTTGTAAAATAAAATGAATATTTTAAAAACTTTTATCTAATATGAGAATAAACAATAAATCATAAGTTTCACCACAAGCAGCTACAAAAATCTCAATGTTCTCTGGGATTATTTTTAAAATTCGAATCCGATTAAATGTAATTGTCAAAATATTAGAAAACGAAGCCCAGTGAGGACTGCGTATCTTGACTCGTAAATCTAAATTTAACCCAACACGAATTAGTGGTAACTAAAAGATTTATCACTTTTAGATACTATTTCACTGAACAGCAGTTTCTCAAAGTATGGCACGATACCAGTACTGGTGCGCGAAACTTTGGATGCTGGTACGTGAGCTTAGTGAAAAATTAACAATAAACATATAACTAATTTAACACATTGTCGTTGATTGAACGAGGAAATATGTCCAGCCCAAGATTCTTCAAAATTGACACATTCCTAATGAAGGACATGCAATATAGAGACAAATGTTATAGGACCACTTATCACAAATTTGATTTTAGCGTCCCGGTTAAAAACACACTGCAATTCTGTAGGTAAATGCCATAACTTGATAAGTAACATTTCTATAGTTTGGAGAAAAACAGGTCTAAAGATCAGAGAGAGCGCTATCCCTTATATAGGAACGCCAAGTTTTGGACAACCAATTATCAGGTCTTGCATGCATTCACAGAATTGTGTTAGCATCAAACAAATTAAAAGAAACCTTTCCAATAAACTTTCCGTTACTAATTCGTCGTACACAGATTTTCAATTAGTTTATTCCGATACTTTAAAACAATGACTTTTAAGTTCACTGATTTAAATATTACGCAGACCAGAGTTGGCGTGGGTCAATGAAAATTTGACCCATGACCCATTACCCACACTGACCCACCGCGACCCACTGACCCACCCCGACCCACTGATCTACTGAGGATGTTAGAAGGTAGATGGCCAGGACCTATATTGTAGATACCATCCCAGCATTTGCCTGGTATGACAGGAAAAAACAAAAAACCTCAGGATGTTCTGTCGCCGGATCGATCTCAGGCCTTCCCGAATGCTAAGCCAACTACAAGTATCCACCACTGAGCAACGGCCGCTCGGTATCTCAATACGAGAGTAAGACTACAATGGGAACATTGATACATAAATTTCATTATCATGTGTAGGAAGATTTGTCCTCTGCTCTGAGCGAAGGCATTGTTTCACATGAATATCAAATATAACTACGATTACATTCATTCCATAGCCACCAAAGCTCAAACGGATCACCGGGTCAATTTTTGGACCAGGTCCCCGGTTTTTATACTCGGGGCCAGGTGTGACCCGATGGGCTAAGCAGAGATTACATTTTTTACTTATTATACTAATTTTGCAGATTTTTATGATATTCAGTGAAAATCTTGTTTTATACTGCAGATATGAGTTACATGAATTTAGGCGCATACTTTTCAAATTTCTTAGATTTTACGCATTTGTAGTCATTCTGAATATTTCTGAACGTAAAATAGTGAAGAGGATCGTAATCGTATGTATATATATATATATATATATATATATATATATATATATATATACTGATGTAGGCTTGCAAAATAATGCTTAAATGTTTTTCAGTAACACTTGTTCCATTAATTTATATCGTTCATATATATATCTATATCTATATTAATAATAATAATGATAATAATAATAATAAATATTATTATATTTATTATAGTAAATAATTACTATTATTATTATTTGAATGAGTGTGTACGGCAAGTTTTGACAAAATACCCTAATTTTAATGCTTGCGTACGATATTTTTGATTTCAACAATTTCCATCCCTGCACTGCAGCATGGCCAGTCGAAGTGTCAGTCACTAACTTTGAATGAAAACAGAGGGATGCTCAAGAAGGTAGAGACTCCACCGCTCGTCCAAAAATTCCTCACAGAGTTGTTCCCTTCTCTAACTTTCCTTGGGAAGAGCCAGCACCTTCTGAGGATTTGTAGCATTGTAACGGGGAGCGCATGATGTCGTAGCCAAACAATAAAGACTGTAAGTCTCGGTGGGTCAGTGGGTCCGTGGGTCAAGCAATGCCATCTCACGACCCACTGACTCACTCTAAAAACTTGACCCACTTGACCCACGACCCACTCCATCTCTGGCGCTGACGTATTTCGAAAATAAAAAAATGATAAAACGTACAGCTATCCCATGTACAATGCACATTCCGTGAAAGGCGTATGGGGGATGTGGAGGTAGCCTTCCACGTATTCTCGTCCTATCTCACGAAGTGAGATCTGTGGTCATTGGTCAGTCTCACGTTCGACCGCCTTTACCTCTCAAGGTGTCCACGAGTACCAACGACACTCTGGTACGCAATTGGATACACCTCAAAGCGCCAGGCATAGGAGCACTAAAGAAAAATCTACAGCGTCCTGACCGGTATTTGAACGCAGGTCGCCTGATTCGTAGTCAGATGCTCTACTGCCTGAGCCACGGCAACTACATTCGAGCATAAATACAGAGCAAAACTTAAATAATAATATTCCTATAATTTTCTCTGGAAATAAGAGAATTGTTTATCAGAGAATGTAGATTTTAGCTATTTAAGGTTAAGGTAGAAATCACAGAAAGCCAAGATAGTAGAAATCCCTGGTGATCTTTACATTTATATGCCCGCCAGGCATAGCGGTACTTTGCTTACGTATGAGGCCCGGCCTAAATTTTCACTCATACGTACATGGTCTTTTTTTAAGGCCGACGTGCGTGACCCACATTTTTGTCCAATAAAACTTTGTAGGTCAGCTCATCCTAGATCTTTCGGTTTTGATGTCACCTAGGCTTCGATAATGTTTCATGCCCCACCATTTTCAGGACACGTCTGCGTGTTAGTTCCTTGAGGACCTAAGTTTGGAGTTTTTCTAGATTACGTATGCATCATAAGATACTTGAAACGGAAAGAGAGGGAGAATATGCTTTAATTCAGCTAAAACTGAGGGATCCGGCGCCCTTTCATAGGTCCGTCCCTGGTTTTGAAATCTGAATAATTACTTATTTTCTAAGATACACCTTTGTAGAACATAGTTTACAGATGTAATTATTTTATTATGACGGAAGGGGACCGGCGCCCTTTCTTAGGTCCGTCCCTGGTTTTGAAATCGGAATAATAACTAATTTTTGTAAGCTAAACCATTGTAGAAGATAGATGTAAGCATTTTATTATGACAAAGGGGGCCCCGGCGCCTTTCCTAGGTCTGTTTCTGGGTTTAAAATTAGACTAATTACGTATTTTGTAAGCTAAACCTATGTAGAAGGTAGATATAAGCATTTTATTATGATAATGGGGAACCGGTGCCCTTTCCTAGGTCCGTCCTTGGTGTTAATGAAAATATATAACCGTTTTCCGTAAACAATTTGCAGATAACTTAGAAAAATAAGAGCATGGATAACAAATGTAAACGGATAAGTTAAGTGCCCTTCGTACTGCGCCCCTGTTTGTGAAAAGCGTGCCGCTCATGGAATGTAAATGATTGTTAGATAGCTTTGAAGCAGAGAAAATTAACATTTTATTATTAAAAGACACCCTCCTTAGTTTACCCCCTGTTTTGCAGTGCAGCCCGTAAATAGTTCACAGATAACAGAAAAAATAAGAGAATCTAAAATAAAGAACGGAAATAGATGCGAAATAAGATTGGAGGTATTATGTACTGACATCTAAAGAATAATAATTATACTAAATGTTAATGAATTATAATAGGTAATAGATTTTCTTTATTATTTTCCTTTGGAATCATAACTTAAAAGTTCTGGATTCTTCACCGCAGACAGAAAGATGTTGTCTCTCACACTGTTCAATTGAAACCGCAGTCCTCTTTCGGTTGTAACCATAAAAAGATTGTTCGACCTGTTATACGCTTGGAGGAGGATGGGTTAGAAAAGTATTTGTTTCCTGTAATTAATACATTCAAACCGCTATGTAATTCTTATTTCGATACTTCCCTCAGACTTCTGTCGCCTACATTTAAAGATTACCGTTGAGTGTGTAGACATGCAGTCGGTTGTGTTGAATAGAAGGAACGTTATTTCTCGTAATTGATATATTAAGACCGCTATTGAATTCTTATTTTGATACGTCTCTCAGGCTTTTGTCGCCCATCTTTTAAAATTTCCATTCAGTCTGTAGCCGTACAGTCGGTTTCGTTGAGTTGAAAGAACGCTATGTCCTACTTCAGGTGACATACATTTCTGTTTACTACCTAATTTTAAGATATCATACCAGTACTTGAAAGATGAAAATGTAAGATAGACATTCAATTGGAGAAATTGATCTGAGATTGACGTGTGGAAAACCGTATTTTGAAGACAGACTATACGTATTTTAACAGTTGATGTGTTAGAAATAAGATGTTATTAGGAAATGAATTGTTTATAGTTAATGGATTTATACGGAAGTTCATAGAGAAAAATTAGATGTACTATTAATATAAGAAAGAGTCTCTACGTCTAGTGTTTTCTATTTTCTGAAACTTATTTGGAAGTAGAAAACCGTATTTGCAGACATATCTCAGTAATTGGCGTCTGTGATAACTGTGTAATATTATGTATACAATTGTAGATGTCTGTGTGCTTAATTTTAACTTAAGAAAGATTACTTTAATTTAATACTTTAATATAGCGCACAGCACAGAGAAATTTAAATAAGTTATTGAAAGACGTTGGCTAGCAGTTTGGAAGTTTCTCGTAGGATGTCGCTAGCTACAAGGTTCTTTCGTTGTTGAAGTATACTTGTCAGGTTTGAAAAGCTAGGCGTGACGAAATAATCTGATTGGAAAGGGCGTGACATAGAAGAAAAATGGACGCAGTTAAGAAACTATGGAAAATGAATGAATTTTAATATACTTTCCGTTAGAAAAAGAATGAATTAGATTGATGTTGACTAGGACTTTAAATTTTTGTACCGTTAATTTCTCTCATTATAAAAAGGCGCACTGAAATTCGTTTGTCACTATTTACTCATAGTTCTTCTATGCTGGTGTCTTCTAACAACCCTATAACGAAAGAAGGATAAGAGTGTTTAATTCTGAAAAGGTATGAACCTAAAGTAATTATATTATTTACTAAACTTATAAAATGTAAAGACTTGTTGTTTGATAATCACATTCATGTTTCAGGAATAGGCCTTCTCCTCGAGATAAAGTAGACATGTTTTTTCAAATTATGTTTACTGATATTTTTAGGGCTCACCCTTTTATGAAGAGTTTATTGTTTGAATTTGATTTATAAATTTCAGGATTTATGAATCCACTACTGGATGAGGCCTCTTCCGAAAGGGAGGCTCACGCTGACCATGTGTTGGGGAAGGAGAACCGAAACTTTTAACTGTGATTGCCACTATACTATTTCTTATTTATATCAGCTTCTTACGCTGTTGCGTTAACACCGAAATTTCGAGCTCCACCGGGAATCGAACCCGGGACCGCTAACACTGAAGTCGAACGCGCTACAGACTAGACTGCGCAGGGGATCGAATTTTATTTATATTTATTTTAAACTGAATTTTCTGTATCATTTTTAAATATTAGATTATTTAAGGTTGCTCAGATATAACTGTGAAATATTGAAGAGACGGAAAGTAGGTTTTTGTTTGGAAATAATTTATATTTGATTTTATTTATTTATGGCTCAGGCATATGTTTATGCTGTGAAGGCATGTGTTAAAGCCGACCTGAAAAAACTCCAGTTAGCCTTCCAAATGCCACGCTAACGCTTACTGGAAAGAATTTGAAGTTGTTTGTGGTGAAATAAGAAATTATTTAAATATATTCAGAAAATAATTTTAAGAAATAGATTTTTAATTTCAGTTTGTTTAGTCTTCTAAGTGCTTTTTTGATAAATTGGACATAAAACCATTGAAGTTCATCCTTTCTAATTCTAATTTAGAAAACTGTATAGATTAAACTTTATTAGTTTTGCGAATGCTGTAGTAGTAGAAATAATTTATTTTGTTATTTTCTTGTATGTTTCACGTAGAATCCATTTGAACTTGAAGAAGGATCTTGGAATTATCAAAACATTTTTAGGTAAGCTAAGCTAAACATTCTTATTATTATTTTTATTTGCTAACGTTCTCTTCAGTTATAATGTAATAATAATAAAAATCTCGGATCACTTCCATATGTGCAAGGGTAAGATAACAAAAGTTAACTAGCAGCTACTGAGTATTTTGGATCTCAGTAGCATTTCTTTTGAATCATTTACCAGGTGACTGGAAAAAATATCTCTTAACGGAAACGCTACTATGAAAGAAAAACACCCGGGACAATTTTTATTAATTTAGAGTTGTATATAAATATTTGAATGAAGTACTCTATCGTATTTATATCTCATGAACTCTGGATAAAATTTCTAATACCTCCCTAGATTCCCAATAGATGGCAGCAACATGTTCTTTCAAGTGCGATGGTAATTCCGTTTGACGTGGAAAGAAAAATGAATTTCCTTTTAAGGAATTGCTTACATTTAATAGTTTATTGAAAAGCCCTATTTTAAAATTAAAATGATAAGAAATACTATTTACGTATTCATAATAAACCTTCTACTTATAAAAATAATCTAAACAATAACTAGTCTCTGTGCATTTCACATGGAAGATGACGAACACGTAACCGGAAGTCGTCATGACTGAGAGTTAAAGCTCACGGAATATTACCTCTGGCTTAAAATAAGGAGAGCTTGGCGGAAAACACAAGTGTTAATGATTGTTTTTTAAAAGAAAATTTCCATCTGTGCCATGTCTATGAGCAAGCAATTAAAAATATATAGGTGTAGAATATGTGTTTCAATTGGCTACATACATGGAACACAAGTTAACCAGCCCTTTCGGTGAGGGTTTATTCTAATGTTAACGAACAGTTTTTGTTTGGAGAAGAAAAGGTTTAGTTTCAAGGACAGGTGTTCAATACGCATTTGAATTGGTTACTCATGTTTATTACTTATCAATATAATTATAATAGAGAAAAAGAAAACTCTGAAAAATGTCCATGAAAAGAATGAAGGCCAACAGATGTCACTAGTTTTTGCATCGGCACACTGCAGGTGCCTCTACATGATGTGGGAAGAAAATGAACGTTGTTTAAAGAATTGTTCTACTTTCTATTATTATTTTTAATACTTTCTTAATTTAAAAAATTATAAATTATAAGAAATACTACGTAGAGAATCATAAAAAGGTTTCATCTCATAGAAAGTAAACTGTATGAAATCCTAGTCCCCACATGTATGAAGTTAAAGTCGCATAACTTAACCTAGCCTAGCTGGGATTCGTTAACGTGCTTTCGAGGACGCTGTGTTGCATACGCACAATCGAGACCAGCACGCATACGATCTCAATAGGATCGACAGCACTTTACAGTGTTGGAGGGTAAAAGTTAATTTGAGGCAGCAGTCATTGCACTAAGACTGATCATCTCATCAGCCATTTTGATTCCCACTTTCATCTTTCTTTCTCTCGTTGTTTCACGGGCTTCGGCCGCAGGACGGATTGATATTATGGCGGACGGTTTTCACAAGGGACTTCCGGCTCAGGTTGACATTCCAACACACGGCGCATGGCAAACCGCTCAATATTCTCGAGGTTCTAGAAAAGAAAACAAACAAGATCATCGCTCCCGTTCACGTACTCCTGTTCGCGGTTCTACTACTAATCATCCCGATTCACCACCTCTCAAGAAACAACATGTAAATCACGATAATGAGAAAGAAAACGAATCAGACGTTATGATCACAGAACAAACATCACCCACCACTTCTGAACAACACTATACCTTCATGCTCAGTAACTACGATACAAAATTCCAAAACTCAAAACAACTTCTGGCCCAACTCTGCAAATATGTTCCACGCAAAACTATCAACCAGATCATTCCTACACGCAATGGCATGCTTATCAAATCACCTGATTCAAATCTTGCAACATATATCCGTAACAAACATAGTCTTGAAATTTTCGGTAAATCAGCAACAATTACCAATCTCACTTCACAACGCACCAAGCAACCACCACCACCACGAAAACCACCGATGTTATCAGTTGTCATCTGCGGTGTCGATCCCAGTTGGACAGAAGAAGAGATCACTGAAGAACTACGTCAGGAGGAGTATGAATTCACGAAAGTCATCCGCATTAAATGCAATGCTGGCCCTACCTACCTAGTTCGACTCTTAACCATTTCACAAGAAACCATCAATGATCTTTTAACTTTAGGAGCCTACATATATCGCAGAAGACACAGAGTAGAACCATCACGCACTGCACCACCCATCCCAATCCGTTGTGAGAAATGCCAGAGCTATAATTCACATCCAACACATCAATGCACCAATCAGCCCAAATGCGGTTTCTGTACAGGTCCACATACAACTCGTCAATGTCAGAATATGCAACTACCTCCTAAATGCTCCACTTGTAACCAAGCACATCCCACCTATAGTTACCAATGCAAAGCTAGACCACCACCAGAACCTGAAAAACCTGATCTCATCGTACCATTGAAAGTCACCGACCACACTCTCGAACCCGAAATCAATATCGAAAAGCATCCCATCTTAAATCAACCTATCACCATCGAACAAATGCTACCATTCATCACTTTGACATTACAAAACATTCAACCTGCTCATCGACCTCACATTCTTCAACAAGTTCAAGCAGCAGCCAAGCAAGTTTTCCAAGTTACTTTCCACGCAACGTACTCGGGTCCATATGTTCATTTCGTTACCGTACCACCGAAACCATCCACCTAATCATCTCAACCAATTCCGCTTTCACTTTCTTATGGATTTAGTTATATTATTTGTAAATATCAGCTCACTTATCCAACACAAACCTCTTTTTGAAGCACTTCTACTCGAAGAAAAAGCCAACGCATTCCTTCTCAATGAAACACATCTTACTGCTAGATCATCCTGTAAAATTTCTGGTTTCCGTCTTCATCATCAAGAAAGCACCATACCTGCATTAAGAGCCAATGGTGGAGTAGCGCTAGGACACAAACCAAATATACCTCATCGCCTTCATCACGTACCCAATATGCAACTACCTGAACATCTCATAAGCACACTCTATTTCAAAAGTCTATACATCACCTTAGTTACAATTTATGTACGTCCAGGACACATAATACCACTCCCATTCTTCCAATACATCGCAGATAACTTCAAAACCTATCTTATTATGGCAGACATCAACATCCATAGTAGATCTGACCGTCAAAGAGCACAATTTATCAACTTCATAAATACATCCACTAACGGGCTCCTCCAACCCTTACCCAAACCTACCCGTCCAATCTCCCAAACTACCCCTGATATAGTTATATTATCCCCTAACTTAGTTAACCGCACCCAAATACATGTCCTGGATACTGTAGGAAGTGATCACGTACCTATTAAACTGACCATCCAACGCCGCCTTCAACCCCAACCCAACCTAACCCCACCTCGACAAACTATTCGCTACGACCTAGCCGAGTGGAACGATTATCGTAACTTCATCACTGAACACCTGCAATCCACTACTGATCCAACTACGGAAGAAGAATTGTACGAAACAGTAGATACTATCATTACAACTCTCCAAAGAGCATCCACACTGTATATACCTACCACAACTTCCGTACCATATAGACCCAAACTCCCTCCACAATATCTTCCCCTGATAAGACGCTCGCGTCAACACTTCCGTGACTACATCCGAACCCGCAATCCAGTTTCCTTGCAACAGCACCGACAACTCCATCGTACCGTACATAATTATTTGAATGCATATAAACTTCGACAGTGGATCAAGACATGCAACCAGCTCCGAGATACCGCTCATCCAACGAAGTTCTGGAAGCGCTTCAATATTCTAACTGGTAAATGCACAAAAACAACGTATCCACTCTTACAAAATGACCAACCTTTACAAACCGACAGGGAAAAAGCAAATGCATTCGCTGCTCATCTTCAGGAAATCTTCACGCCTCCGCAAACGGACATAGCTAGAAACCATCAGATACATCGTATAAACCTTGACGCACCAGCACTACAACCTCATGCAAATCACCGGATCAACGACAACAATCCTCTGACAGCACCGATCAGCGCTGAAGATATCATCATCACTACAGCAAACAAACGAAATACCGCTCCTGGGATGGACGGTATCACATATAAACATATCAAGGAAGGACCACACTGCTTATTACAACTACTTGCTGCAGTCTTTAACTTCGTTCTACGCACCGGCTTAATCCCTGCTGATTGGAAAACTTCAAAAACGCTTATGTTTCTAAAACCTAACAAACCTCCCGATTCTGTTTCCTCATACCGCCCTATACAATTAACACCCACCCTCGGAAAAATCCTTGAACGTATCCTTGTAAAACGAATCCATGAACATCTCCAAGAATTCCATTTCCTTCCGGATTATCAAGCAGGATTTCGACCTGGCTACAGTATTCAGGACCAACTCCTTCGCCTCACAAATCATATAGCAAATCACTACAACACCCGCACACCTTCCTGTTTAGTGCTCTTTGACGTAGAAAAACCCTTTGACAAAGTTTGGCATCAAGGACTAATTTGTAAGCTACTTAACTATCGTCTCCCCACTTCATATATTCGCTACATATACAACTTCCTTACCAACCGCCTCGCTTATATCAACATCAACAACACCAACTCATACCCCATATTTCTGAATAACGGTGTACCTCAAGGATCAGCTCTGTCACCACTACTTTACCTCCTCTTTAGTTCTGATTTACCTAATCTACCATCTAACATTCATATATACCAATATGCTGATGACACCGCATTCCTAGCAACAGCTAACACAGTTCATCAAATCAACCAAACTTTACAAACTGCAATCAATGCCTTCAGTACATGGTGTAACACTTGGCACCTCACTATAAACGCCAGCAAAACCCAAGCCATCATCTTTATACCACCGAGAAACCGATCTAAAGTCCAACGGAACCCAGCCCGCCTGAACCTCACACTTCATCATACTCGCATCAAGCCTACTAAAACAGCCAAATACCTCGGCTTAACATATGACCATCATCTCACGTGGACCCCTCATCTGAAACACATCACGGCCAAAGCTTACAACCGGCTCAATCTTCTTAAGCGTCTCACTGGGACATCATGGGGCCTCAAACCCATTGCCATCATAAATACATATAAAGCATTTTTGCGCCCAGTCCTCACCTACGGTCATGTTGCTTGGATCTCCGCCCCTGAAACATTCTATAACAAATTGAAAATCCTTGAACGCCACGCCTTTCGTATTGCACACAGAATAAAGTTACCTAGCCCCACAGCCGACCTTTATGCCCGCATTACAATCCCACACATTCTATTTCATCTGGAAACACTACGCCAACGCTACATTACCAAACGCTACGAAACGTTGCATCCCCTACTCCTTGACACCATGCATCATGACGCCACCTATACTATCAACCATCCTCCATTTCTCCCTAATCCTTTATCCCTTCTCATCAGCATTTATCTCACAGTACTCCCCAACAACCATCCAGAAATTCCCTATCTGACCCCGTTCTCAGATCCACAGCCATCAGATTTCATAATTCCATCTGAAGCACAGTAATCCATCTACAACTAACTGTGTTCATCTCGTCTCTCATTAGTGCCCCGAGATACCCCGGGGATGGAAGATAACATGCATTAGTCTCTACTAACAGTATGTATGTCGTGTTCGTGGCGTGTAAGCACAGCATAATTTCATGATTTCATTCATCCCCACCCTAATTGATGATTACGATGCAAAATCGTAATGTTTCCGAAATTGATGAAATATATAATAAAGAGTTCTTACCAATTCCATTTGACCAACACCAATCCAATATCCCAACATTCTCCTCGAACCACTTCCCACAGAAAGGGCGTAACCCTTTAATTGGGTGATAGTCATGGCCTCACCATGGCTATTAATTTGCAAAAAAAAAAAGTTAAAGTCGATGAACGCACCACAGGAAGTTCTTCCGGAGACACGCTATGTTTTCACTCAGGGTTAGACATTCTGAAAAACAACATGCGAGAACGTTAGAAATAAATATTTTTTAAAGTTTTTGATTCTGCGCGCAAGAGAAAAAATAAAAATATTTTAGTGCTGTATAAAGGCATGGAAGGACATTTAATTTTCTTAACTTGAAGAGCCTCCTTTAAAAGGAGAAATTAACATGACAAGGTTAGGGAAGCCCACTAAGTTTTCACGCACTTTGCATACTTTTGAAGGGAAACATGGAGTTCTCATTTTCCAAGGAGAGAAAGCCTATATTCACACATAGTTTTCACGCAGAGTGTAACACACTTTAAACGTGTATGAAGAAAAGATGTGATTAATTAGCTACCTATGACTAAGGAATTCTTTATGGACTAAGGACTAAGGAACGTGGACTTTGTTTTAGAGGTGCTATTTTAGTATGAGCGCCTGCTTCTATTCGGTACCTAACTAAATTATGGGTGAAAGATGAAAATGTTGCTTTTTATAGGTCGTGTTTCAATTGGCTACCTAGGGACACAGTAATTGTAGGAGAACGTAGACTTTCTTATACAGTCACTGTTTTAATATGAACACGTGTTTCAATTGGATAGTTAACTAAATTGATGAAAGATGAGAAGTAATGTTTCTTTTAAAGGGTCGTGCTTCAGTTAGCTACCTAGGGACGCATTAATTCTTTTAAGGGGTGTGTGAGCTGTGTTGCTTTATGAGCTGTTTATGCTTTACTAAATTAAATTAGAAATATAGTTTTACTGTTATTTTAGAAGCACACAGCGTGCCCAGGATTGCGTTAAAACCCGGTCATAGCTTCTCTCGCGGCCAGTGTAAAATAAACCTGTTATCGCGTCGCGCGCGGTCCGTGTAAAATAATACGTGGTTATCGCGTCGCCCACTTGGCAAAAAACTGGTGCTCGGCACGCGTTGAGTTTACCGCTTGACACAAAACCAGCGCGGTAAAGTTTTACACTGTAGTTAACTCAAAAAGATGCAGTAAGCTTGTGACAAATTTGCGATAGCAAACTTGTTGCAAGCCAACTAAAATCTTCTCTACACGCATTTAATTGAGATTTATACGTTGTATTTTGAATGCATAAGTAATGATAATTTGTGCTATGAATTTAGAAGCTTGAATATAATTAAAAAATAATGAAATGGTGTTCCACTTCAAAAGTTTTAATATAATTAGAAATTTGTGTTGTCTGATTTCAATTGAAAAACCATAGAATGGGGCTCCACTCCTAAAGTTTAATATAAATTAGAAATTAGTGTACAGTACTATTTTTAATCATAATAGAGTTATACATTACTGAAACGTAGTTTTTCTCTGAGGCCTTCTTATTTGATTTACTGTGCATACGTAAAGAATGACTTAAAAGTTTAATGTAGGGGCCCTTGTTATTTTTAGACTTCTTTCTAAAATTGATTTACTGTAAATGTGTAAAGAATGACCTATTGGAATAAGAAGAGACCCTTCGTTTTTGGACGCTTTTCTAATTGATTTACTACATATTAGTGGAAAATGAAAATAATTTTCTTCAGAGTTACGCTTCAGCACTGTCAGATGGCCATCATAAAATATAAAGAGAATGAACTTTCATATTCAAAAGTTAATTACTGATAAATGCAAGATACCTCTCTGTGTTCACCACTGTTTCTACACTGCGCCCATCTTTGAAATAATTTAGGAATAGGGTGTAACTTTTGAAAAACTGAAAGGAACACCTCCGGGTTCACCACTGTTTCTACAGTGTACCCTTTCATGAACGTGACATGGCTATCACTATTTGTATCTTAATTGAACGGTGCTGATTTCTGTACTGTGAGAAAGAAAAAAATTACAGTTGCAGGGAGAATAGAGCATGGCTTAGTTAGTTTGAAGTTCTAGAAGAATTTATCAGGTTTGATAAATTTCCTAAAAGAAAAGCACTAGGCTTAAACCTTTTTATGTCTAAAGTCCTTAAATAAAATTGAATTTAAAACAGTCTTGAAGTATGTTAGTGTTAATTGAACGGTACTGATTTCTGTATTGAGAGAAAAATGAAACTTACAGCTGCAGCGAGAATAGAACATGCCTTCTTTATTTAGATGTCAAGCATCTTACCGCCTTGGATAAATTATCACACAGAAAAAGCACTAGATGCAAAGGATATTTATTGAATAGCATTTGAATTAAATAAGTACACTACAAATTTAAACAATGTAAGAAAGCAAATATATGATACTGGATCATGAAAAAAATAAAATAAGATACTTCCACAACTTATCCCATGGTTTAATCACTTTCTACTTGTCAACTAGGAAGCAGAATTACCATTCATTGAGAATATTCCTTTTAATGAAAGCAAGCAAGATTCCAAAAGCGAAACATTTCATCGTAATAGTGACACTTTTTAGTGAAATTCTTAGAAACAATTTGAATGAGATGTTCGAACGCGCATTGTGAATGTGAAGTACAAGGGATAATGATTCTTTCACTGGTTTTCATTAATTAGATTTATAAGCAGATTAATTTAATGAGGAAGTTAATCCTTGTACTTATTTATATTCTTTTCGGTAAAAGCTTTAAAGAGTTGTAACTCCAGTTAGGGAAACTTTAAAAATGGCAATACTAGAGGAGAGTTCATTTGAACACGCCGTGGAAGGTTCCTGGAAAATTCCACTTAAGTTTATTGAATCGCGTATTACTGATCTGAAGTCCACAAGGAGTGAGGAGTTCTAATGTTTATCGCTGGTCTGGAAAACCTAGTTAAAATTTGTGTTGTGCGAAACTCTGAAGAATACTGCTAGATGAGAGTTCATTATACATGCTGTGGAAGATTCATGATAATTTTCATGTCATAGTTTTCTTCTGAGTGGAAATTTCATTTAAGTTCATCAGCCGCGATTAATATCATAGAACATAGTTTGTAAATTTAGTCTAACTTTGCGCCATTTCGTCGCTACCTACTGTTTTGCATTGTGAGCGTTTTCATTTAATCACACTTTAATAGTATTACGTTTCACAGTTGAAATTTCTGAATCTTAATAAAGAGTTCTGTCACTTTTCTTTCAAATGCAGTGTGGAGAGATGTGCAACAGAGAAATCTATTATTAACACAGAAAAGATCAGGAAATCTAGCCTAACCTTCTCATCATTTTATCAGCACGTGGTTATCTGGTTTGTGATGTCTTTTACGTGAACATCTAATCACAGTTTAATTTCTCAGTTCAAAAATGTGAATCTTAAAAAAGAGTTCTGTTAATTTTCTTTTAAATACGATGTGAAGGAAGTGAGATGGACAAATATACTAGGAACATTGAAAAGAACAGAAAATCTAGCCTAAAACTTCCCACCATTTTATGATCAGGTAATCGTCTATTTTATGATGCCTTTACCTGGGTATCTATTCACAGTTTCGTCTCTCACTTGAAATTTCTGAATCTAAGAAACGGCTCTGTAAATTTTCTATTCAATAAGGAGAATTTTCTAATTAAGTCAGAGAAATCTATTAGGAAAGAAAACTTTCAAATGGAGCGTGAATGAAGAATTTTCTAAGTGAGACAGATAAATCTATTAGGAAAGACTGAAATAACTATACGCGTTTTTTCTATTTGATGTCTCGCATCTTTATTATTTCTGATTCCACTACTATCAAAGACTGTTAGACGAAATAAATAGATATTTCTATATTAATGTAACCTCTCTCGCATCTTTTCATGTTTCGCCATTATGGCTCAATTTATGTTCATTTAGATTTTTATTTGCTGTTAAACGCTAATAGATCCTATTGTCCCATTACTGATCATTATGAGAAGGATAATTGATTTCAATGAATATCCTTTAACAGGAAGTAGAGCTTTCTCATTTTTATCATGAAGAACTAAACCTGAACAATGGAGTGTTTTCTGTTACATTTTTTATTTCCTTGAAACATTCTTTTTCTCTCATCTTTACATACTCGCTGACCGTTTTATTTTTTACCTCTTACATTTTCATATTAGAACATGATCTTCAGATAGAATTCGTGGAACGTGCGTTCAGTTCCTTTTTATATAACGGACCTTCTTTTATTTTCAGTTGGATTTCCAGAAATTTCTCAAACATTCGTTTCTTTCTCTCAATTAATCTCCTATACTTTTATCTCACACTGGAATTCTGGGTGGAACTCCAGAAATTGAAGCCGCGCGTTCCATAACAGCACAAGTCCACTTTTCGGTACTATTTGAGTTATATATATATATATATATATATATATATATATACGTTGTAACCGTCTAACTGAGCTTTATCGTTTGACATTCAAAACAACACAAGTTCCAGTATCTTCCGCATGTTACTGACATGTTGAATTTCATTAGCACACAAGTAAATGGCCCTGCGCTGTTCTGGAAAGCAAACAGCCGACACAAGTTTAGCGTGGTTGTGAATCATAACAGCACAACGTTCCACTGTCGCTACATCAAGCTTTCCACAGGTGATCTGTTGGTGTAGTTTCGAACCCTGGTTTATTGTCATATTAAGGTTTGGTGATTCCCGGTCTTTGATTAATAGCGATATGAGTGATGTTTCTGATGATGATAGGCCTGCGCCTAAAAAGAAATCTAGACCAAATGAATGGACAAAAATGTACAGAAACAGAAGATTACGTGTGGAGCGCCTGTATTAAATACCGTTAGGAAGGAGTTGCCTGAAAGAAAGACGGGACCAAATTGCAAGTAAGTGAGATCATTGTTGGTGTAGGAGATTCCACTTTATTTATTTTCAGCATGAGAAGTTTTATATTAAGTGTTTATGGTTCAGAAATATATGGAAAACTATTATTCCAAATTCGGTTAAAAATAAAATAGAAACTAATAATGATAAATTACTGTAATACATTATCGCGAAAAAGTTTTTATTATTATTTCATAGTAATAAATCATGAAATACAAAACATTTCCTCAAGAATACAACACCCGAAATCAAGAAAAATATACAGTAGCTGCAAATGTTAAAAATAATAATGGGAAAAGATATTTAAATTATAAAATACCTTTGATATTTAATCAATTATTCAAACTTTAGGTAATATTAAAAGAATGAAATTAATAAAAACAAATCTGAGATCTTGGTTCAGCAGAATATTCATAGAATAGAAACTATATAACTTATATTAACGTAAATTTGTAACGGTTTACTTTTAGTTTGAATATATACGTTTAAAATATATTGATAAATGTTAGATTAGTTGAAGTACATTAACATTGTAATATTGTCACTAGCTGTCAAGCTATGCTTAGCAGGACCATAAAATGTGAACAGAATATAAACAGAAATAAATACTATAAGTATTCTAAAACACTATTCTAATATGGAGTCCGTTTTTAACGAGTTTTAAAACTGCTTTTAATATCAAAGTTAATTATCTGTTTGTAATATTACATACTCGTATTTGTTAGTAGTTTAATTTAAAAAAATAACAGTAACATATTTGTAACAACTAATTATTATAATATATCCTCATCTCTAAGAAAATAAATTAATTGTATTGTATTTCAGGTGCAGAAGAAAATATATGGCTTCTTTGTCTGATCCATTCAAAAGTGAATCCTGAATATCTTCAATGCTATGCCCACAAAAGATATACTGGATACTTATCTAGCTGGATTGATAACTGTGTACCTACCACAAAAGGCGTCGAAATAGACTGGAAACGCCATCAAAACCACATTCTGCTGTATTTTATTACCAAGTAAGTATTGATTTTTATATATAGATAGTAATAGAAGTTATTTATTATGAGTTTCTTGTGATTATTTTATTCTGCACTGTTTTAAACAGTAATCCAATATAAATGATGTTCATTTTTAAGATTAAATGTGGGATTCATGAACAGATTCTTTGTAAAGAAGCTTTCTTGTCGCTGCATGGTATTACTAAAGCAAGTTTAGGACGGATTACTCAGTTGGTTTCCGACGGCCTCATGTGATAGAACAGAGATGCATATCTGATGAACTAAAAGTGCAAATGTCAAATCATATTTCGTCTTTTCCCTATCCCGTCGCTCATTATAAAAAAAACTCAGAGAAAGACAAGGTATCTGAGCTCTTAGTATTCATAAAATGTGGATGTCTTATCTTCAACTATATGAACCAGAAGCCTATTTAGCTGCAACACAAAATAATATGTCTATTGCGAAACAGAGAGTGAAATATGAGTTTTTCTTACGACATAATAAGGAAAACTTTAACTATCCATTTGGACGACCACGTGTTGACGTTTGTGCAACATGTGAAAAGCTTAAAGTAGGTATTCAGTCCGGGAAAATGTCAGCCACAAGAGAAAAGTTAAAAACTGAATTAAAGTTGCATAAAACAAATACTCAGAAGTTCTATGCCTTAATGAAGGAAAGCGAATTAATGGTAAAGGAAGGAGGGGATGAACATGGTATTTCAGAAGTCATAGCATTGGATTACATGCAAAACATCCCGTACCCTCAAATTCCCATTACAGATACTGTATGTTTTATAATAGGCAACTTTGGCTTTTCAATTTTAGAATCCATAGATTTTCGGATGATGAAAGTTTTCTATATCCTTACACCGAGTTAGTTGGAAAAAAGGGTCCCAACGAAGTGATTTCTTTACTGCACCATTTCATTGACAGTATTAACCCTAATGTAAGGAAACTTTATATATTTATTGATGCATGCACAGCTCAAAAGAGGAATAACACGCTTGTTAAATATTTAAGTTATCTAACTCAGCAACGAAGATTTGACTACATTCGCCATGTGTACCCAACAAAAGGGCATTAATACATGACATGTGATCGATTGCTCAAATAGAGCTAATTAAACGTAAGCAGGATGTTGTATACACACCTGATGACTGGATACAAATCATACAAAATGCATAAAGAAAAAGTAATGTGGTGAAAGTGGAACAGAGTATGATTAAAGATTATAAGGCTGTTTTTTCTAAAGTTAAAGAACCGTGTCCACTTACTAAAAAAAAAGACAAATGGAAAGTTACATTTTATAAAATAATTGAATACAGATCATAAACCGTAACTGCAAGCAAGACATCAAGCGGCTTAGTTATAGAAACATTCATGGTGACAGGAAAAGCAAAATTTGATGAGAAAAATTTTGAGAGAGCATATGGAGCCGAAATTCCCCTAAAAGCTGCTAACGCCAGGAAAATTGAAAAATACCTGTCCTCAATTTTACCTGCAGAGCAATCTTCTTACTTTCACAGACTTCTGTACCAGTATGGTAAAAATCAAACTCCCAGTGCTGAGGAATCAGGAAGTGAAGTGTGGATTCTGATTAAATGAAGGAAAGATATGAGTCACCTAAATTTGTTTGTTGTATTACATTATTGTGAAAAGAGAGACTGGGTTTATACACAGTGATTGTTTTTTGTTTTATTTCCCGACATTGTTGCTCAAAAATAAGTATATTCGTTTTCCAAATCAGAGTTATAGTATCTGAAACCAATGTAACAGACTAATTAGTTCCATAATAACCTAAGTCCAGTATTTTCATTATTTTATTATAGACAAATTACTTGTGATACTTTTTATTTTAATACTTAGTGACATTTGTAATTCAGCAAAGTCTAACTATGAAAAAATCTTATTTTCAAGTACAAGTTTCCAATACATATTTAGTTTTTATTGATTTTCTCAATATCTATTCCTCTGGACTTGTGTGGTTATGGAAGTCACGGCTTCAATTTCTCGAACACGTATTTCCTAGAACATTCTTTTGATGACTTTATTTTTCTCTCTTGCTGGAATTCTAGAAAGTAGTTTAACCTCTTTTATTTTATTTCAAGGTGAAATTTAAGAAATTTGTTAGACGTGAATGTTTCTAGAAGTTTCTCTTCATGACCTGCTTTCATTTTTTTCTCGCATTTTCATGCTGGGGCGGAATTCCAGAACGTAGGCTGAGCACCTTTAGAACTTTAGTTATATAGAAGTTTCTAAAACATTCTTCTTTTTCTTACACCTTTAAATATTCCTAAACTGTCGTTTGTTTCTGTCTCTCATATTTTCATGCTCATAGTGGGATTTCAGAGTTGACCTCCTTTAGGACTTCCAAAAATGTATGGAACATTTTATATAGAAATTTCTAGAATATTTTTCTTTGCTTCCATTTTTAAATATTCCTTGAGTTCTTTTCATGTTTATGAGTACGTAGAGCATAAAAGGTGGAAAAACATAAAAAATTGTCTCCTACATTTTCATGGTCAGGGGCGAAAGAAAATCCTTTCAACTTTATTTATATTGAAGTTTTTTACGCTTTACAAATTTAGTATATTTAAATTTTTACTATAAATTTTTGCGTACTTTTATATGTTATGTAAACAAACCGAAATGAAATTTTATTTCTTAACCTTCTGCTACATTCACCGCATTAAGCGGTAAGTCTTCTAAAAGATTATGATATTCCAATTTTCATTTTCACAACATAAAATATGTTGTTCTCTCTTACATCTTTAAATGTTCGTATTTACGTAGAGGTGTGAAAGAAAGAAAAATGTCTCTCTTATCTTTAGATCATCAAGGTTAAGTAAAGGTGTGAAACATGGAAAAAAATTCTCTTACATCTTTCATACTTTTTAGAACGTAATGTTTTTCTAATGTTATGAAAAATATAAGAGTAAACACCAACTACCTTAAGGAAAGCAATCCAATAGTCTATAACCTTCCAAATACATAATTCCTCATTAATATTATTCCCGCACTGACAAGGCGAAATATCAGATTTTTCATCACTTTTACAAGAATCTGCTGCATGTACATTTCACTTACTTCATACGAATCCTTCACTGTCACTGTAGATTCACGTTTACATTCAGTGCTACTGTATGTTTCTATAGTATATGCTACTATATGTTTACTTTTACCACTTTTAGAATATGTAACTGTGGATTCTCAATATTTTTCACAAGTGTGTGACGAATCACTTAAAAGTTCACTGTTCACAGTTTTCTCCAGTGAAAAAGATTCATTTCCAGTTTCACGGATATTCGCTCCTGATTACTTAAGAGAAGTAAATCGAAATCTGTTAATGTATTCACAGCAAGTTCGATTTCTTCTAAAGCAGAAATAAAACTTTCTGACGACCAGGTTCACCATACCATAATGAGCTTTCAAAACTCATGACAATGTGAAATTAAGTTACCTTTTACAATTAGTCCAATCACCTTCTCACTTTCTCTACTCACGTGCACCACCTTCACTAGTAGTTCTTCACGTAGTTCTACAATTCTGTTTCCAAATTGAAAAAGAAGTCCATATTCAAAGTTTCCCTTTAAGTGATTTGATCCAGGATAAGTATTTACATATACATTAAATATCTCATCAATGTTCTTCGGATTCAATAGCACACGGTAAACAGTGTCATTAAAAAACTGAAGACGATTCTCTTCACTTAATAAAGATCCAGGAATTAAGTATCCCACATACTGATGTTCAATTTTTTCCTTCTTCCAAAATGCACATGAAGAACAAATAAGAATTTCCTTTGTATTACATTTACGAATAGATTTCAGTATACACGGCTGATCTATCCGTTTTAAACGCAATCCACAACAGGGCTTCTCACCAGCTGCAGTTACCAATAAGTTAAAGCACTAGTGTTCTGTGTCATGGTTATAACACCCATGAGCGAAAAGAATTTATAGAAAACTGATGACCTACTTCACAGAATGTTCAAGAAGGAGATCCGTTATACGAAAAGAAGCCCAGTCTACTTTCTAGGATTATACAGAAAATAAAAGAAGACCATCAAAAGGCATATTCTAGAAGCCTAATTTTAACTTCGGGAAATTACTTGAATTCCTCCACAAAAAGAAAAATAAAGAAGGTCAACCTACTTTCCAGGAACGTCTCAAGCATGAAAAATGTAAGAAAGAGAACTTACTCCACAGAAGGCCATTAAATATCCTAAGATGTGAGAATAACTGGGCATGCGCAGATCATGACCCCCGGCATGTGAACGTGAAACAAACAGTACTTCAAGAGAAGGTCACTCGGAAATTATGCCCCCTCTCATAAATAAATCAAATTCTTCCACGCAAATGCGAAAAAGGTTACATCAGCACAGAAATATCTAAAATAAATCTTAAATTCCTCCTGCCAATTCATTAAATAATCTGAAGGAAAAATAAAATTAAAACACGTCATCAGCTAAATGCATCCAAATATGTGAAACAGTAAAAATAAATTATATCAGCATAGAAATATTTAGTACAAGCTAACCTCGAACATTAGGTTACGTCAGCACAAAGAGATCTAGAAAAGAAGGTTAGGTCAGTCTGACGAAAACATGATACCGTTAGGTGAAAAGGTCATTGAACTAAAAGAAGGTCAAGTACCGTTATGCCCGGAGGGCATATAAATGTAAGGGTCCCCTCGATTTCTACTCAAGATCTTCAAGAAAGAATAGCAGCAGCGCAGCACTATTTCCATATATGTCTAATGTATTTCTATCGTTGCACGAAATTTCAATGCTGCTCCTACAACTGCAAGCCTAAAGAGTTCTAACTTTAGGGGAAGAAAGTTCACAACCAATTCAGGATCTCTATATGTGCCGATTTCTTATATTCTTTCTTGTTAATTGTAGAAATAGCTTCATTATTGTTAGGGATATGCAAAACTATAACAATTTAGCTCTTTCAACAATCAATAAGAAAAAAAATAAAAAATCGATACGGATAGAACTCTTGAATTGATTACGAATATTTTCCCCTGAAAATCTTAACTCTAGGCTTGAATTTGTAGAGCAACATTGAAAGGTCGTGCCACGATAAAAATACATTAGATATAAACGCAGATAGTGATGCCATTTTTGTTGGATATCTTTGCTTTACGTTGAGTTTAGCAGCAATAATTTAACTACTTTAGTTCATATTTTTATATTGTTATACCATTGTATTATTTAAGGTATCATCCCAACATTTGCCTATTGTGATTGAGGGAACCAGGAAAAACCTCAATCAGGATGCTCGGCAGCAGGAATCATTGCCTACCTGGTAGTAGTGTGGGTTAGGGCGCTAAGCCAGCGACTCGAAGTTTCCAGATTCGAATCCCATCTGGGGCATGGATATTTGTGATTGTGGATTTTAACAAGAGCGTGACCGATAATAGTGATGGGCCGCAGTCAAAGGTTACTAGAATGGCTCGTATAAAATAAAGTTTACCAAAATTTTACCGGAAATCGTTCTTGAGACTTCCTAATTACTCGTACAAAAAAACTCTAACAAATGTTCTGCTTCGTTGGTATAATAAGTACTGGAATTCATACAGAATTAAAATATTACGAATGAAAATTCAGTAATATTATTTGGTGCAACAACGAAAGTAACAATTTCGGTCTAAAAGTTTGAAAACAACTGCACTAAAAAGGACAGTGTAAATAGTTTTGTATTAACCATTAATCAATGTCATACCTTGCATGATCTTTTAGTGGTCTACTTGTAGGAAGCTGATTCTGAAATAATCATATTTTACCAGTTAACATTTAACATTTGCCTTTACTGATAGGCAACTGACGTACAATACTTTTCCAAATTGAATAAAACATGATCAGATTAAGAATTTAAAAAAGTCAGTGCTTGTAAGAAGTATTTTGATTAGCATAGTTGGAGTTTGGCCCGTATTGGTTTAAGGGCCCCAGACGACTGCCCACTGTTTCCAAGCATTAGGGCAGCCCTTACCGTGTACTTACTATTTACATAGGCAGCTTAGTTACTTTTGGCGGGGCCCCTGAAGCATTGAGGACTCTGGGCTACAACTTATTTAGCCCACCCGTTAATCCGACTCTGGTGCAGTCTAAAAGAATTCTGATAGTTAAATTTCGATAGTAGTTCATATCCCACGGAGGGTAATGAATTTAAATCGAATAGTGACTCTTAGTAACACACACACTTTATTATTCTAAATAATACGTACTGTAAGTGACACAATTATTAGTATGCGGACTCTCTAGACACCAATGTATTATTTGAAGGTTACAAGGAGGGAACAATCAAAATCACACTTTTAAAGTGCAATGTTCCGTGCATCTTCTCACATGCGCACATTATGTAACAGAACAGTGTTTATAAGCATACATGTGACAAGTGATGTAACCACAACAAACAGTAAATTGACACAAAAATATTAACAGACGACAAGAACAAACTCATCATGGATACAACAGAGTTGCTATCAACATGCAGAGGGAGTTGGAGTCGTCGAACGAGGGACTTGGAGGACCGCGCCCAAAAAGAAGACTATACAAAACGATGCACCAGCTATAGAATATCACTTACTCCTGGGTGTTCAACTCCTCTCCTTTTACCTGTTCACAGAAGGCATCGCTTCTGAAACACCCTGATACACAGAAGGCATCGCTTCTGGTATCATCCCCGCATATACAGAAGGCATCGCTTCTGGTACATCCTAGACACACAGAAGGCAACACTTCCGGTGTCTTCCCTACGTACAAAGAAGGCAACGCTTCTGGTACGATACCTCATTCTAGACCTCTCTTTGGAGAAAACACCCAACGAAGGAGACGTCTACAACATACATTTATCTATTTTCTGTAATTAGCTTCCTACGGCACGCTCTATTTGATAACCTGTAAAGTTATCTCCCATTTTAATAAAACTGGTTACGGGCTAAAAGACAAACCCCGAGTATCTATCAGTTCTACCTCAGGTACTCTGCAAAATAACCACTAGAACATTACGCTAGAACACTACGAAGGTTTTGAGTAAATTACAATTGAAGTGTACAGGAAAAGAAGGGGGTATGTGCACTTTCAGTCGAAATAGAGGTTTTCACGTCATCATATTCTATTTGCTAGGCAGAATCATGGAACACATCATAAGGTGGAAGCAAAGTACCTAGTTACCGAGAAATCGTGGGTTAAAAATTACCCGTACAGGGAAAGAAAGAGGTATGTGCAGCTCAAACAGGGAAAGAAGGGGGCATGTTCATATTGAACAGGCAAACAAGCAGCAAGTTTATCTCTATAGTATAAACGATTCTGTAATTACGTTGACAGTCATGTTTCGCCATTCAAAAAATGCTAAAATTATTCCATTATTGACCGTCTCCTACGTACTATAGCTTTAATAAAGAACTGCACAAATAAATTACTTTTTTGTTTTCAGGAGGAGTTAAACAGCGGGTTCCAAAGAAGACTAGTCATTTAGAGGCGTGTGAATGATACTCCAACCAAGGCCCTCGCTGCTATCAACCCCACCCCTTTTCTGGAACATATATCGTCACTGGACCTCATCCTTCAGATATGATAGGTTTCGACCACAGCAACAAAGTGCAGAATCTCTTGCCCATATCGCACGCGAAGTGACAGAATCTGCAAGCATTGAAGGTGTTCTGTAGACCAGATACTGTACTCAAAAATTGTTCACAGAACTCAAAGAGACTGTGAGTGATTTGTGCCTGAATGTACACATCAACGATAGTGAACTTATTATTTAGTAGTGCTATTCTTGTCAGAAATTTCGAGGTGGTTGTTTCTAACAGTGTTGCCAAACTCTGTTCTGCCAGGTCCCTACCGGATGAAAAAACGCCTAAAATTGATCAAAAGTGATTATTTCCATATAGAGCGCGTTTTAAAATTACACCGACAAATTTCGGGAGGTGATTCCTCACATCAAAACAAGGCGAAAGTTCCTCTGACAATTTTTCGAGTAAATGATTTTCCGTGTGAGTAAGGATGACATACGTCATCACCGGCATCCATGCAATGATATTCAATCTGATGTAAATAAACTAAACGTTCGGTGAAAGTAAGCAATGCTTACTCCTGATTGTTATGCAACCATGTATTTTTTTATTCATTTTTTTTTTTTAGAAATCGCTCGGCATATGGAATCTGCTTGAGATATCCACTTGACACAATTGAATTATTGTTTCTTGGTGGAAAGCTTATTCATACTTATTTCGATCCCTGGAATCCCATACTTCCTTTGCGGAATCCCTTGTGTACCCATTGGATAATTTTGAAATATGCAGTTTTGGATGTTCAGATTTAAAATCTTTGGCGGTATCATGCCGCTCTACTGTTAGTGGTGTTAGAAATATGAAAAACTAAAGTTTATTTCCCCACGCTTTCAGCAGCCTGTAGCTTCGAAGTTATGCACATTTCGAAAATTTTGTCGCAGGAAATTTTTCTCTTGTTTTGATGTGAGAAATCGCCTCCCGAGGATTGTCGTTGTAATTTTCAAGTACGCTGTATATATACAATGGCATATTCCCTATATATAATTGTGTATGAAGGGAGCGGAGGAAGGATTAAGATTAATACATAAATTAAAAGATATATCCATATACTTAGGGTGAACCTGCCTTCAGTTGTGAGTTTGTTGATGAAAGGAAGGGTGTGTATGTCGTTGATCTGCTGCTTTCTTATCAGTTGCTTTGAATTTGCGACTATTCTGAGCAAGGTGAGTTGCAATACTTCATATTTAGCTCTGATATAAAGTAGTGCCTGTATGATATAAAGTGCTGAACCTGTGTAAATATATATATTTGTAAAATTATTTCCGTACGTGTAAAACAGAACGTCTGCATGTTATAAACGCCATTTTTGTTGCTCTTCTTTGTCTCATGTGAAAGTAGTGCGTTCCTACGTAAGCAAGTACACAACGGGGTTATTTGAGTAGGAAAAAATGGGGCTATTTGAGTCAATGGGGGGGCTATTTGAGTCAGGTGTAAACTTATGTGAATTTATTTAATTTATGAATCTGAATTTTGTATTTATGAATCTGAATTTTGTATTTATGGTTTAGCGTACATGATGCATGTATATAAAACAAAACATTTAATTTTCTTTTTAGATTGTACGGACATACAAATCAAAACATAAATACAATGATGGAGAAGGCCATCCAAAGTGTAACAAAACGCGATTTGGGTTTACATGGAGCTTTGCAGCTCTGCAATGCTAATTTGAAACTTTGTGAAGGAAAGTGCAGGTTGAAAGATTAAGACTAACCTTGGGTGATAATGATGAAATAGTTCAAAGTGCAAAACCGAAATCCATAGGACACTCCACAGTACTGACAGAAGCACAGGAGGAAGACTTCGTGTTGATAATTATTATTCTCGCTGGAAAAGGATTAGAATGCAACCCTGAAACGATTCGTAAAGCTGTTCATCGATATGTAATAATAAATCAAATTTCGCATCCTTGGAGAAACAAAGGATTAGCTGGTGAAGATTGGTTTTCAAGTTTCTTGAAAAGGCATCCGAACTTATCATTACGAAAGTCTGAGGGACTTTCAAGAGCTCGTGCTGAGGGCATTAATAAGGAAGCAGAGTAATTTTTTCAACTGTTGAAATCTGCTACTTCGACGATTAGTGTCAACACAAAACCACAGCGTACATACAACGTTAATGAAACAGTTTCCTCTTAACAACAACCCAAGCAGGGTCATTGCCAAGAAGGAGAAAAAGAGGTGGTTGCTCTCACTAGCGTCGAAAGAGGCGAGAATGTCATTGTGATAGTCCCTTGCAACGCAGTTAGACAATACATCCCACCATTTGTTATTTTTAAAGGTCAGCGTATGAGAGAAGAATTCGTCGATAATCTGCCACCAACTTGTCATGTTTCCTTATCAGATAGTGGTTACATTAATGTAGAGTTGTTTGTTTTCTGGTTTGAGTTTTGTCAAACAAACAGGGTTGAGGGGAAATGTTTATTAATGTTATGTTTTTCACAAATTATATAGAAAAGGGTATAATTTAAGAATATACATGAACGCTAATGTGATTAATTATTTAAACTCTAAAGTACGTCGGTTTTGGAAAATTTTTACTTTTCGCTTACTATACTCAAATAGCCCCGGTCTACCTTATAGGCAATGTTGTTACTGCAGTGTAGACACATATATACAAAACAGAGAACATCACCCTCTCAAAACTGAATTGAAATGCTCACGAAGATTATTAATGAACACCACAGAGAGTAATAATTTCAAATCATCTTGACACAGCACGTCATCTACGCAGTTTGGTTGCATTAAATTATTAAGCATAAAGTAGTTGCCAGACTTCTCAGATATAAACTCTCATTCAAAATCGAGAAAATCCGACAATTATTTGACTTGCTAGTAGCTCTGTTCGTAATGAAACTGCAGTACATGTGCAGCGCAATTTACCAATGTCGAGCCCTTTAAACGAATACTCTTTTGAGCCAATTATTTTGCCTTGAGAAAATGCTAAAAATATATATAGCCAAAGGTGCCTAGGATTTATCATTATCTCAAAATCCCACCTCACTACTTGCATGAAATAGGACACTAATTGTACCTATGAGTAGAGAGAGACATGTCCCTACTCTGTGTGTGTATGTGTGTGTGAGAGAGAGAGAGAGAGGGGGGGGAGAGATTGAGAGACAGCACTGGAAAAGAGTAACTTTTCTGTATTACGTTTTGTATAATAACAAAAAGTCCCTTCTTTCCCTGTTTTTCCTGCACTTGTCCCTATTTTCCCTGTATGAAAACACCGTTGGTTATTTTCTCTATTATTGTTATTACAGTAAGCCGTTGTTGTAATTCAAACTTTGTACCTAAGTTGACTACTTTATAAAGAAATGGCACAATAGTTTTCAGCCACTGTCAAATTTACTTTCGTACCTACACCGTTTTAAATTGAAAACTTTCAATTGTCGCTTGTTTAAAAGTTAACATAGCCCATTCTTTCCCTGTATTCTTCAATTTTAAGTTTCAAACGCTGCCATTCATTTAATTTAATGTTTAGAATATTTGTTTCAATGTAGAAATGTTGCATTGATCTGTCTTTAAATTGTGATTCAATAATTTCACCTAACTGTTGTTAAAATTTTCAACAATGTACCTTAATGTAACATTTTCCAAGGATATAACAATTCAAAGCAATAAGGAAAATAAATCTAAGTCCAACATAACAACTGAATAAAATTTAATAGTAATTAACAACAATGATCTTGGTTGCGGAACACCTCCATTATTAAGGGAAGAAATAATAAAACTACATTTGAACTGGATTTATACTTTGATTGTTCTTTTCTTTAGCTATTGGGCTTAGATTGTTCTTCAAAACGACCCTATGTTTTGACATCTCATGGAGTATGATTAATAATTTCAACCATAAACTTTTCAGAAAGATCCTCCTTTACAGCACCTCACCCAAATCTTATTTTTCGATTTTTTGGACTTCGAATCGATTGTTCTTTCTGTGTACTCTTTATTTAGTAAACGAATCAAATTCAAAATTCAAATAAAATTTAAATGGACATATTCCGAATTGCGTTACACGATCAACAAATCATAAGAAAGTAGATGTTTTTTACGAGAACATTATTACACTTTCTAGAAAACGTCAAATATGTTGTTAATACGTATGTCGCGTAACATTGATTTCATTTACAGTTACAAAAACGACAGACCACCGAATTGTCATAACGTCGAGTTAGAAGGTGCAGAATGGATATCATTAAGTATTAAGTGATATACAGTCGCATTAATACTACATTTCCTTTTATTTTGCTACACTTTTATACCGTTTTTGATGCGAACGCACGAATATCCCTCAATTGTATATGAAAGCTTTCTTTCTTTATTGAAAGCTTTGCTTCATTTCTATTCTCAGCAAATGAAAATAAATATTATAGCTCCAAATATAAAGACTTGACTGATTGTCAGCAAACTAATCAAGTTGAAATAAGGCAATTGCTGAGGCTTATTGTTTTCGTCATTAACGACATACATGTTACGTTATTTATACATTAACGTTCACTTTCTCCGAGATGTCCCGAACAGCTTGCTACAACATTAAGTGACATATCACCTTCAAAAAGTTCCACGCGACTATCTTTCTGTTTCCTTATTTGCGCTCTTCCAAAGTACCTTCTTCCTTTTCTCACTTTACGTTTAGCTCCCACGTCTTCGGCGAAAAAGCTTCTTCCATTCGCTTTCGATTTTTCAACCAAAATGAAAACGACGGCGCTTGCTTTCGGTTCATTAGCCTTAATTTAACGAAGTTCACTTTTCTCGTTTATTATTATTATTACAGTTTTCAGTAGAAAACTACATTAACCTCATGGGCTTCCGTGGTTCTCCACTCAAGGAACTGTTTCCTTTTATAATATTACAAGAATTAAATTTCAGTCTTTCTCCTCTACTGTTATTACGTGGCCATTGGACAAGAAAAGGGCGTAACGGTCTCTATTACTGTGAGTCGTCAGCATCTCGGGTACCAATGAATTAAAAGAAATCTTATATTAATGATGGAATGGTTAACAACTATTTTCCGTTCTCCTTTTTAAAAAAACGCAACATACTTTTTGCTTAATTATGTGTAGTACCAACACATGATTAGGTTATATTTAAAAAAAATACATTTTATATTTTATTCTTAGTTTACAGGAAGTATTTTCCCAAGCTGAAATATACTAATTCATCTGACAAATGCTTTAGTTTCGTCCGTGGCATAATTTCTTATTTCTGGTCAATAGTATAGAGTACGTATTGTAAATTCATAGCACCATGCAAGAGTAGGCATTTTTCAACTGAAGGAACTCAGAGTCATCTTTATTCTAATTCAAGAGCTTTTAATTTTGAATTACTAAAATGTCAGTTTTGAGTGCTAACGTAAAATCGTTCCAGATGCACTTTTGTCAATATTGCTTCAAAGACAGCAGCAATTCAACATCTTCCTGTTTGTTAGTTATTCATTCGAAACTTCATTTTGCAAGCAACTTATAATTATAGAAAACGAGTAAAGTGTCACCAATTCGTCACATTTGTTCTTTTAAAGGATGATTCATTAAAAGCAACGATATAGCATTAGACATTTAAGAGATAAAATTCTCCCATTTATATATGCAGTCATCTGCATTTCCCACCTCACGCCAACTTTCAGTGTTCCTCTTACATGTTGTCGCCAAAGAACGTGGCTCATCCATCCCCCATTTCACCACTTGGCTGAACTTTATGCACCTCGGGTATTTTTGCTCGAATCCATTTTACTTTTAAAAAATGCTGTAATTTACATAATATACAAGCTCCTGAATCGATTTTGTTGTCAGTTTGAAAGAGAAAGTATTTTATCCCATTACCATCAATGGTTTAATATAAGGTTTGCTTTAAAATAAAATCAAGAATTAGTATATTATATGAAAAACAGAAATTCATTTTTATAAAAAGTAACACGAATATAGTAGCTTTTGTAAATAAGCTTCTCAACTATCTTCATAACACAAAATGAATGAGAAAACATGACCCAGTTGGAAGGATAGCATAGTTAAGGCATCAAACTTCTAAATTTCGTCGCTGAAAGTCGGAGGCACGAATACACTGGGGAACTTTACTCGCCAAAAATATGCAACAGTAAAGATAATACAACTAGAGATTAGCCCGTCACCGGAAAAAAGACATTCATTTTGATTGAAAGTGAATGGGCTAACTCGTAATAGGCTGAAACTACGTACTGAAAGTTAAGAACACCCGTCTTAAGTCGAAATCTTATTTCAGCCATGCTTTTCTGCCTTATTATTCTCTTGAATATATATATATATATATTGCTCAGGAAGCTAACGACACATCGGAGGAAACAATTCATGTGATTTTTCGGACTCCTCGTTGTTTTTGTTTTTTAAGTAAAAATGAGTTACCCCAACCTTCTGTTTTTTAGGTGCGACAGACTAGTTCTAGCAGATTGATTTCTTTTTTTTCCAATTTCAAGAACGAAAAGGCCAACTCAATATGGATCACTAGACCTTCGGAAATAACGGTCTCACTTTTGGGTAACTGAAAAAGACAGCTATGTTGCGGTTGTCTCCACAATACCGCCATGGCGGCTATGGAATATTGGCCGCCACAATACTGCCATGGCGGCAGAGATGCGGCATCTGTTTAATTTCTCCGTAGCCGCCGAATCCGAGGCGCCCTGCCGCGGCAGACAGCCAACGGTCCGCCGTCACTTTGCTGGTGGGGAAGTATCTTCTATTTCACTAGTTCTTTTGTGTTACGAGGACAGTCTCAGTAAATAAATGCACTGCTATATGCTGAAATCCGAAACTGAAAGCTCATTGATCGTGTTTTAGAGCTATGAAGATTTGATTCTTTGATTTTTCGCAAGCGAGCCTCTTCAGGAAAATCATAATGATATACACGTGTATGTATACTTTACTGCTCGGATCAATGACATATTGCGCTTTTGGTCTTAGTATTGTGTATAAACTAATGAAAGAATCAAATAACGAATAATACACTTCTATATCATAGATCAGATATTACATATATTCCTCTATCAATGGAATATCCATATGATACGGCAAACGTAAACACGTTTCAATCTAACATTGAAACTTTTACCAGTCTAGTCAACTTTATAGAAGCACTGGGAATCGTACCTATGTCAAAGAAACAAAACTTCTTTCGTTCCTAACAAAGGATTGAAGATATCTATTCCCATTCTTTCCAGAATGATAATTCAACTAACTCGTGCAACCCTGCACATAACTTGTGAATATTTAAATGTTTGGTTTCTGCGTAAATTAGTATTTATTGTAGTTTTGGTTTGAAAAATAAGCTAATGTCAATCATTAGCTTATTGCGTCTATTCTATTTTACTGCGATCCGTTTTGGTCGTAATATTATTCACAGTTTGAAGCATACGATAGAACACAAAGTAGGATGGTATCTAGAGTAGAGACTGTAGATGCCCCCTCACCATTCCATCTCCCACGGCAATAGCAAAGACTTCAATACAGACAAGAAAAACAAAATAATTGCGACACAATACCGTTTCTTACTGCCTTCACCTAGGAAATACAAAATATCTAGAATCCACAATCCAAATTCTACAGAAAAATTAAGTTGTGTAGTCATTATTGTTACAAGATTTCAAGACTGTTTCGCCAAGCAAACCATACTCCGCAATGTCATTAATTGTTGTCAAAGCAGTGATGCCGACAATAACAGCGTTGTTCCTGTAAGTGCATTTATGATCAAAACACAAACTTGGTCCAAAAAATAAATTATGTGCATAGTGCTGTTGCGGAAAACACTAAAATGCAGCACGATTGACAAAGAAAATGAATCCAAGTTCATCATTTTCTTATTCAGATAATAGGGAATTATATTGCAGTCACGTACTGAATTGAATTGAAATGATGGGAAGTGGAAAGTTTACGTATGTGAATATGGTAAACTGAATCTACTACTTAACACTACTGGCAATTTCAAGTTGAAATGTTACAGAAATATTTTGAAAAACCGTGCAAATGGATGTTTATTTTCAAATGCAATCTTCATCAAACGCAATGGACTTCTTGTTTAGCTTAGACATCTGTTGTAAAGTAAGACAACGATGTGACGATACGTAGATTCTAGAGGAGGAGAATACAATCAATGGATTCCACCATCTTTTCCGATGTTCATGTTCGTAGTACTTATTTTTCAACTATAAACCTTGGAAAGAAGACTGAAAACGAGTAATAAAACATAAAAGTAATATCATCATTTGACCATGAAAACCCATAAAACGGATTGTAATCGTATAACGCAGGAACGTGCTGGCCAGGGGGGATAGGGGGATTTTCCCCCTGGGCTCCCTGATGCAATGAAAAATTGGGCCTCCCTCCAAACATGCAGAAAACCAAAGTCAAACGAATGGTCATTAATTTACTAATCCAGAAAAAAAAATATTTTTCAAATCTTCCAGGCAAAATAATTACAGGCCTATACTAAAATGTAATAAATTTTACTTTTATATATATGAATTTTCATAGCCCCATTACTTGTCTCTACTTTCAACTCAACCCACTGTCTATATTATCTCTATCTAGAATGATTTTCTATTAAAGAAAGGAATGTGCAAGATACTTTATTTCTCCTATTTTAATGGAAGATGGATGACGCAACGTACGTCAGACATTGGTCTCGAAAGGGCATTGAGAAGTCTATACGTAATGTAACATATTGTGTCGGACATTGCCCATTGTCGCTCTTTTAAGGTAATTACACGACGTTTAAAAGGTTAGCATGACGAGTAACCGAAATATGACAAACTCGAATCCCGCTCACGCCAATTGAAGTTGTAATCACAACCGAGCTATCGGAGCTCAGTGGTAGAGCGTTGGCTTAGAATTCGGAAGGTCATGAGTTCAATCCCAGTGGCAGACCATGCTGACTGAAGTTTGTCCAGGGATTTTCCTCAGTTACATCAGGCAAATTCTGAGATTGCACCTTCAACTTAGGCCCTGGTCGATATCTCCCTGCATCATTTCCCTTATCCTATTCTGTCTGGGCCTTAGATACTTAAATGCCATAAATTTAATCAATTCAATTCAACAAAGCATAATCACAAAAAAATTGCCGGATGAGGAATTAATTTCCACTTCCGAAGCGGTGTACTCTCCTTAAGGTTACTTTTCCTACGGATATAGTGTGAACCTCTGACGCTAGATAGCAATGCAATCTCACATCTACTATGTACAAATTTCAAACATCAATGGAAGCCGTAGTTTTCATAAAAAAAACTACGAGACTTCGAACTTAGAATCACTCCACCAATAGTTAGGGAAACACAAGGCGGTTTTTTAATATTTTTAATTGTACATTGTTGCCAGGCTTCC
>JAGDQP010011277.1:17899-51685 GCA_022664845.1 Lepisma saccharinum
GAACGAATTCTCGGCAGTTCCTAATAATAGTATTCTTGTATTGAATTACTGTCTTACATTCAACGTTTAAGTAGGTTTGAATCTAAAATTATTATATAATATGTTAAATTGATAATTAAATGTCCTGTATCTAAACTTCTGTATTGGCTTTAAATGTAATCCACATTCGTGTAACTCCCAACCAGTGGCGGACCCAGGATTTTGGTGAGGAGAAAGCACAAGTGAAATAAACCGGAAACATTTTCGTTATATTACCGCTAAGTGATTTTTTTTAAAGTATAAATATATCATATATCTCTTCCCATTGCTGGAATATGACACCAGTGTCCCCTAAAATTCATATTTAGATAAATTAGGTTTCTCGGGGAGCAAATCCAAACTTTTTCTTAGATAAATTATTGAAATAATGCTATATAAATACATTACTTTCCCTTGAAGGTGAGGGGGAGAGCGCTAGCTGGATTTGCAACTGCTGCCACCTGACTTTTAGAGCCAATATGTTCTGCGTGTGTCCATTGGCTTTCGTGTCGAGATCATTGATCACTGCGTGACAATACTGGAGTGATCGGCTAGTCTCGAAATATAGAGCAAACAATTAACCTCGTTCGCCTCGTCTAAACCAATATGGACCATTAGTTTGAACTCAATTTATTATTCTTGTTATCTCCGTGCGGCCGTTTTTCATTAAGAGCCCTCCTTACTTTTAAACATTTTTTTAAATATTTCAAAATCTAAGAGCATTATCAAAAATGTTGGAACATAGCACACTAGAACTTACAAATTACTATGAAATATAATGGACACCGATCTCGAGTTCATGTCCACTGATGAGTGATACGTTTTCAAAGATTATGAAGTCATTATTTAATTGAAGTCTCAGTACTCATCAATCGACAAGGTCTCGAGATCGCTGTCCATCGTATTTGATAGTATTAATGTAAGTACTAGTGCGCATTCTAAAAAATTTAATATGCTCCTAGATTTTCAAATATTTTGAAAAATGTCTAAAAGCTGGAGGAGGGCGCATGATTCTTAAGTCATGCACGTACCGGACAGTGCATATAATAGTGAGTGCTGTATAAATAATATTTACGTCTTTTTGCAAGAATTAAGACATAAATCAAGATATGCCATAACAGGAGTAAACAAGTGACGCGGAGCCAAAAGTAATAAGTTGTGAATACTAGAAGTTTTCACGTATACCTCGATAGTAGCGACAGTTGCGGTCAGTTCTGGTACTTTCAATTTCTAACCAATGATGCTCTAATAAAGGATATGCGATTCTGCCAAGAACATGAAGCCAAACGTCACAGCATAGTCCCGTTCAGTTAGCCCACTTACTCCAATCAAAAACTTGTTTTCGGTTAACGAAGATGACAACAAGCTCTTTAGTTGTTCGCTAATCAATCTGGTATGTTGCGTTGGTCGATGCTCAGTTATTTTTTGGCTTCATTCTTTCTCTGCGCATGAGATAGCTACAAGCAAATCCTCTATTAGGACATCCTTGTTTCTAACCAACCAACCGTCATTCTTTAACTGAGTAACTGAACGAAGAACTCTTTTACCTCGTACAGACGAGAATGGATATAAAATCAAGAGAAAAGAAAACGTAAATTTAGAAGGCAAAGATGAGAAAGAGAAATCTATTTCTAAAGAATAAAAAAGTCTATAAACCAATACAGAAAGCAAACAATATTAAATTTATGAAACATCTTTCATGAAACATAACGACTATTATGGTCGAAAACTTCAATGACATCTTAACCAATGAAAATTAATAATTTCCCTCCAATGACATTTCTCAGTGGTATCACGTGATCTTAGACTTGTGCTGCCATCTGACGAGTAGGAAGGAGGACGGGAATTTGTGTATACTATGCAGAGAATAGCAAGATTCACTAATTATTTTCTTTGGCGGAGCTCAGTCGGAGAACTGTGCATATCCATGCTACCATCAGGCTTCAGCAGCTATAATCCTTGGAAAAATTGCGCCGAGGCCTTTCCAACGACACCTCAACCACTTTCCTAGCCCTAGTAGTTCCAAAGTTGAAATCCTCTAGAAACTCGGGATCCGCCCCTGTTATCTGGATGAATGACGCAGGTTTGAACTTGTCTTGCCGAGACCTTTTTAACAACACCTCAACCTGAGTTGAAACATGTCGATAGACGGACGGACGGACAGAGAGGGCATGAAGCCTGAGATAAGAGTTGAAAATTTGGTTCATATTGGTTTGGACTGGAAGTGGACTGCTGAGATTAACAGTCCTCTCCGCTCCCTGATTTGCACTCATTAAATTTTTAATGGCATCGATTAGTCCAGTGTGGCTTTTATATGTCAATGGTCAGTACAAGCAAGTAAAATGTTCATTATTTTGTGTTCTTTTTTATTTAACATTTTAAATTTATTTATAAAGAGCATGCAATAAAAAGGTAATATAAACATTGTTATTTCAGTGGAAAATAGTGAATTCTGAGTCACAAAATAAGAATTCATTGGAAAAGTACTGACAAATGTGAAGAATTCAGTCGACTTACCATTACCTACATGACCCCCTTGCGATTTGTGAGCGTACCCTACTGTAGGCGTACTGAAATTATAATTTCATCACTACCTTTTTGTTGGTCATAATACGTCTGGAGTGTCAAAATTGCTTATTTTGGAAGACCGGCAAGACTCTAACGCTACCAGTAGTGGTAAAAGTGGATTAACTGGTCTTCTTAATTGGGTAACATTACGCTTGCAAAACAAAAGGGCCGACGGTGAGCCCACGTAGGTATTTCCGGGTTCCCGGCGAGGCCAGTTCGCCCCTGACTGGAAAGTATTCGAATTGTGGAAGTTAAGAAAATGTAACGTTTAATTGTTTAGTAATTGTAATGGGCCATATTGATAGCTAAAGGGTATAACGTCTGCAGCGATCACCCTTCAAGGATGAGGATAAGGAAGATAGCGACCAGGGCCTAAATCTGGGGAATTTTCGGCATTCGACTAGTGAAACCTAGAAAAATCGGGGAAATTCCTTTGCCACGAGGAGTTTAAACTGATTCCTCCCCATTAATTTAAAAATCAGCTACTGATACCACTGGATAAATAATAATAATAAATCCATAATATTGTCACAACAAAACGATTTATTGTATATTGTTTTGTTATTTTCTCGAGCAAGCAAATTCATAGCTTGTGTATGCTTGCTAAGCCACGTAAAGCTTTTCTTTGTGTTAGCTTCAAGTTCAAGATTGATGAATGATATCGCACATTCTAACTTTTTCTTTGCACGACACAGATAAAAATCGCTGAGCGCAGTCGGCAACGCTGCTCACCGGCATGCGAACAAACCTCGTTGGAAGAGTGTAATAAAGTACAAACTGCAAACACAAGAGTGGGAGCATGTGATTGTCTCGTGTTTATTACTGAATGTAGCGGGGGAGAGACAGACATTGTACTTTGTACAATTTATTTTAAAAATCCTTTTAGCACAACTATGTTCCAGGACTTTGTTTTCATTTTTTCTTTATCTATCAATAATATTATGTAATAATGTCACCTTGCCTTTTTTCCAGGATTCTTGACTGTAAACGCAAAAACAATTGAAGATGACGAAAATTTACTGATTTTGACGTCAAATTTCCGCCACTTGATGAAAGTTTAACACGGATTCAATTGACTTTTGTGTCAAATTACACACCACCTGTACTTTAGACTCTTTTATCACGTGATATTTTAAGACTTGTCATTTCAGCGAAGTCAACAGGTAGATTCCAGTGGCTAATTTAGACAAGGGCCCTCTCGCTCTCAAGGAAAATAGAATCATAACATTATTTCGACAATTTACCTCTGAAAACCTTCGATTTGTTTCCGGACAATCTAATTTGTATTAACTTTGGGGGATATTGGATGATGAAATTTTGCAATTATTACGGAAATATTATACATTTATACATTAAAAATCATTTAACAGCAAAATATCGAAAATATTCTTCAGACGTACGCCCCACCCTTCACGAAAATTCTAAATCCGCCACTGTAAGGTACCTAATTCTCCGTAATTGATGACGAAAATAATGAATGTTTTGCTCGATGCCTGGTCTATGGACACAACGATCCGCGGGTGAGATGAACCTATAGTAGTTTGCCATTGCTTTCTATCTTAGCCACAGGTTCTACAGTTTACAGTGGGCCGGCCCGGTGGTCTGCGGCGGTAGGCCCTCGACTCGAAGGTCCCGGGTACGAGTCCCGGCAGAGGTGTGGATTTTAACAGCTAAAGGCGAATCATGATGGGCCGAAGTCCAAAGTTAGACTGGCCCATATTAAAATAAAGTTTAGCAAAGTTTTCAGTGGGTCTTTAAAACAGTTGTGTTTGTACCGGTTATTGAGGTCGACCAGGACCTTTTTTGAATGTACCATCCCGCCATTTATTTGGTATGGCTGTGGAAAAAAAACTGGAAATTATCAGTCAAAATGGTTTCCTCTGGGATCGTTCCCAGGACCTTCTGATTGCTAATTTAACTAACTGAGCTACGATCGCTCGGTACTACTATTAAATTAAGTTAAACCAAGCAGAGTATCTGGTAATCATCTGGAATTTTTAGGTGATAATGTTATCAAGAATATCGATGAAATACAAGATCCTGTAATTTTTTTTAAAAAAAAAACGTAAATTATGTTATAGATCAAGAAGACATGGTTATGGGCTGCACTAAGAAAATCGTATTGGTTTAAAAACTTTTGACACTTTTGTTTCCATGCACAAAATTATGATTACAGATAGAGTATGCCACTGCGGTCTATATCGAAACCAAGGAACAGGCAAATTGCACACCTTCAAATAAGATTCATCAGGCATCTACAAACACTGGACTGTAATCTCTTCTTCTGCTCAAATAAAGGACCGATCTACAGGTTGATCCACATTGGTCCAACGATATGGATTTAAATAGGTAACAAAGATGCATATATATACATATTTTGACCTCAATATGAACAGCCCCTTACTTACTTAATGCAGAATTTGATTAACACTGCAAAACTAACTGTGTCATTACCTTTTATACACGCGGCAAAAGTTTTAATTAACACGTCTTTAAATCAACCACGTAAACATATTCAAGCGACGAGGTGTTTTTTTACAGCGTAGACTTCTTCATAATCATAGTGGGGGAAAGTCATAGGCTTACATTTGAAACCGGCAATGTATTAAACATAGTATTCTGTAAAATACATGATAATCTTTCTGTTCTATGTTCGATTTGGTTAGATTGGATTCTTTATTTAATACTTTGGCAGGCATTGTATATAATGCCGGATTTCATACGTAGCTGGTAACATATACACTGTAAAAAATAAAATATACACATTTTACATTTTTCGTATGAACATCTATATTTTAGAAAATAAATATGCTCGAAAGAAGTGTTACTAATGTGTACAGGAAGCGAAGAGTTTATAATACTCCCTTCCATAGAGGGTAGCACCATCCCAAATTTACTTAAAATTTTTTATACTTAAAAATCCATAGACATCCTTGAAAACTATACATTAGCCGTTTGAAGGTCAGTTAGAAGTAGTTATGGTCATTGGAAAACGATTTTTTAAAATCGATTTTATTTTTTTTTAATGAAGAACGGAAAAGCTTTATGGAAGTGAAAATATTTTCCAAGGTGAGAAATTATTTTGTTTCCGAAAATGAACAATAATAATTCTAAAATGAAAAACGAAAACCTTTTTAAAAAAAATCAACATACGATTAAAAAAAAATCGAAATATTAAAAAAAAAAATCTATTTTCGAAAATCGAATAAAGAAACTTTTCGAAAATGGACTTGCTTATTTTGGAATTCTTCTTACTCACTTAGATTTTAAAAATGACTTTTACAACAATTCTTCTTCACAATAAATCTTGAGAAACTCAGGCTCACTCATTTTGTATGCATTGAACTTCCACATATAGCAACAAAAAAGTGACCAATTGAATGGTTATTTTCCTTGTAGGTCTTTTTGTTAATTTCAATAGGCTTTCAACCAAGACGACTAACACTGTTCTTGCTCTCACCAATTTTCACACTTCCTTCCTAAAAGCAGCTGCACAGAACACTTAATGCATTAACTAAGTTATCTCAGATAGCATGCCAGTTTGCAACAAGATTGTCAGTCACTCAGCTTGTTAAGCTTGATATTGTGTTTAACGTAATATACAAGCATGAAACAAACTTATAAGAACAACATAAGTGGCTTGATTGTTATAACTAACCTAATTTAAGCTTGTTGGAACAAGCAGTTCTGTGAGGAAGCTTGTCAAACTGTAAATTTATTTGAATTTCGTTTCAAATAAATTTACTAAGTATAAAGTGTGCTAGGGCGTGTGGTTCCGTAGACTGCAGCGTCGGATTGATGTGGAGTTGGTCCTCGATTCGATTCCCATCAAGCGCAACGTTTTTATTGTTTTTAAGAAGCACGTTATGGTTTGTTTTTTTCTTGTTCTGTCAAGGTTATTTCAACCTTCGCTCCTTTTAACTCCCCTTCATGTCTTACACTAACGGTAATTGACGCTGTGATACGTTGCTTAGTTGGTACGTTGGCTTCCCATACGTAAGGTCGTGGGTTCTTACCTTACACCAGGTAAATATCGGAATGGCACCTTGAAAAAGGACAGGGTCTATCTCTTCTCCAATCCTTGCTAATGTTGTTCTATTGCGTTCAACGTAAAATGAGCTCTGGTCTGTATTCTGAGAGCGTTAAATAAAAAATCCAGATAGATTCAAAGCTGAAACGGGTCACCGGGTCAAGTTTTGAATTGGGCCTGACCCAATTTCGACCTGCTGACCCGGGTTTCTAACAAGGGTGACACAAACCGGAGATGTTTCCTCCAGAAAACGAAAAATACAACGCCGAAAATTTCCAGTTCATTATAGTTGTCAAGCTGGGTCCATTGGGTCAAGTTTAGAGTCCAGGTTTCGGGTCACCTTTGTTCGGGTCACCAAAAATGACTCGGTTTCAGCTCTGGATAGATCAGATGGACTCTATAGATGAGAAGTATAAAAAAAAAACAGAAGGCAGCATAAATATAAGCCTTTCTTTCACAGCTGTTACACACCTACTGGCCTCTCTATGCACTGTTATTATCTACGTTTTATAGATCTTCTTTTGTTTTTATGCATCAGGACGTTAACCGTGTGTCCTTGAACTTAGAATAATTAACAACATGTAGGTCACACGGAAATACTACCGTTTATTTTTCATGAGAAACAAGCGGAGTACTAGAAAACGTCACATAGATGTTGTGTTAATGGTAGTTCAATGGTGTATTTAAAGTGAAAATGTGTTGGAAGTTGGAAGTATGGTGTCTTCATGATGGCACTATGATGACACTAAGGGTTGCACTGTGGTCTATGGTGGGGCTATGGCGTCTTAAGGGTTGCACTGAGGCGTATCGTAGCAGTATAGTCTCTTAAGGGTTGTACTATGGTGTGTATGGTGACAGTAAGATTTTTAAGTTTGCACTATGGTATGTAAGTGATACTATAGTGTTTTATGGTGTTCTACTTCAATTTTATAATGGCACCATGGTGATATTAAAACGTTTTAAGGATTCCACTATGGTGTCTATGATGATACTAAGACGTTCAACGTTTGTACTATGGTGTCTATAAAGTTGCTATGGTCTTTTATGGTCTTCCACTTATACTTTGTGTTTATAATCGCACTACGGTGTTAATAAGGCATGTTAAGGATTGCACTATGGTGTCTATGATGACACTAAGGCATGTTAAGGATTACATTATGGTGTCTATGCTGTTACTAAAATGTCTTAAGGTTTGCGCTATCGTGTATCTGATGGCACTAAGGTGTGTTGCAGTATGGTGGCACTATGATACCTTAATAGTGCCTTCAATTATGATATTCCACTAGTAATTTGTCATTATGGTGGCAGTAAGGTTTGTTGACAGTTGCACTATGGTGTCTTCAGTGGTACTAATCTAATGGTTACATTATGGTGTCACAACGGTATTTTTGTAGCATTCCATTAAAATAATTTGTTTTTTCTTGGCATTATGGTGGCACTAAGGTTTGTAAGGGTTCTACTATAGTATCTACGGCCGTACTAAGGTATTTTAAGGGTTGTACTATGGTGTCTACGGTGGCACGATGGTACCTTTATGGTGTTAGCATTATTGTATTTTATGATATTCAACTTATATTCTGTCTTTCATATGTTATACAAGAACGTAGTGTGGTTCATTTTAATTTGACCAAAAGTTCGTATATTGTGCGCTAAAAACGTAGAACTGGAACATACAATGAATTTTTGGGACATATTATCCACTAAAAAAATAGTTGTGTTGAGTTTTTGATTCATTCATATTATACACTGCGCGTTTGATCAGTGTTTCTTTGGGAGTGACCGTAACCGAGGGTATTACCCAATTAAATTTTATTTGTTACATTATATCGGTTAGACTTGTTCCTATCAAAACATTCTTCTTTCTCTAACAAGTCTGATACATTGTCCTGATTGTTTAAGGGTTTAAAAGACGAACGGATATTAATTTTATTTTTTCCTATTGGCTAGATAGCCCACGACGTCCCGCGGTGATCATCCTTCTGCTTGACGGAAGAAGAAAGTAGCCAGAGCCTACAGTATCATTCTGGCATTCGTTTCGTGAAACAGAGAATACTACAGTCAGTTTGACCGGGAATCAGGCTCGAACCTGCATACCTCCAAAGTTTATATCTGAATTCTGTTACCAGCGGCTAGGGCGGTGTCCTCTCCAACTAAATAGTTTAAAAGAAGTGATTTAGTTAATAATTATATATGACTTTCTTTTCTCCACACCTGAGCAACAAAACACTACTGATAAGATAAATCAAGTCACATAGACTGACTATCATCCGAGTACGGGATGTGCTTCAACTGCACTTGGTGAACTATTATAATCTACGGGGGGAGGGGGAAACAAGTCTCTATTGGAAACAGGTTATCACTAGATATATTTATCGAGTTTAATCGCGGCACAAGTTTGCGCTTTCATTTTTTTAAAAGTTCCTACTTAAAAACTTGATCTAATCTCTTTGTTTTGCAACAGTCTGGCTGTTTCTAATCTCTTTGCACTTTGGTGTCACCTGTTTGGTGTTCATTAAATATAAGCCGTTATTTATAGAGAAGGATTATTAAATTTGCATGATTAATTTGCATTCTTCATCATCATAATTAATATTCTGTCAAAAGCAGCAGGACTTTTTAAGACATGTTAAGCCCTCCTCATTCATCCTGGCCTTACCCTTTACTTTTTTTTCTCTCAGCATAGATCTATCTTCTTTAATACTGTCAATGAGTTGGGTTCGTCTTCTTTCTCTGCATCTGTTGCCTCCCTCAACAATAATTTCAACTTCATCGTGCTAATAACAGAAAAGATAAATTAATTTCTACAGTCCAGTGATTGATCAGTCCATACTGCTTGCTCGCGACGCTAGCGCCGTTGCACAATTATTAATAGAAACAAAATACAAATACAAGCGACGTTAATTTCCTACGATACTTTGATGTCCCTTTTCATATGATGTTCATTTGTTTAAAAGGTAAAGCATTCGCTGTGCGATACGCACGCGCCGTGAACGGTGCATCCGGGATGTGGAGGTAGCGTTCCACATTTTCTTTACCTACGGTACGAAGTGGGGTGAGGTGGTCAGTTCCACGCTCGACCGTCTTTACCTTCCCAAGGAGCCCAGTAATACCAAGGACACTCTGGTAGTCAATTTGATAGGAGGCTGAGTGCACCTCAGAGCGCTAGGCATGGGAACACTGAGAGAAAATTAAGTCTCCAATGTCCTGGTCGGGATTTGAACCCGGGCGGCCCGATCAGTCAGATGCGCTACTATCTGAGCCACGGCAGCTCATTCATTTGTTTAAAAGAAACTTTATTTCTTCCAGAGAATATTCCATATAATTTATGTTTTGAGAACTGTATTGTTTTTTAATCGTTCTGTTCAGATTTTAAATGTTAATTCTACAAGCTGATTTGACCGTCCGTTGGTGCGGGATCAATAAAACATGTTGGCAACAGTTTGTACAACAACAACAACTACTACTACTACTTACTATTACTAGTATTAGTAGTAGTATTTACACATATCTCACGTATTTCACTTCCTTCAGATACTAGTCCTTAAGTAATTAAAATTATCAAATTTAATCTGCTTTATTTCTGGTTTCCAAAAATCAGACTTTAAATTTAAATAACTAAACTATTTAATTCACATTGTTTGAAGTGAAAAATGTGGACAATTTATTTATTACACCGTTAGAATGAATGGATTGATTGTTTTCATCGCCTTTGGAGGGTGGTGTCAGTTTTTAATGCGTTAGTTAATCCTTCTGGTCGTAAAGAATACGTGTGCCAAATTTTGCTCAAATCTGTCAAGGGGTGTAGATTTGTATAGCGTTAAAACAAACAGTTTTTTATGTGTGTAGTCCATTTTGAAAAAAAATACCCTTTTCCAAGCGCCGTAAATGTTGGGAAATCAACAAAACCACTTGTAATACATTTCTTATTTTTTAAAGCTAGGGAAAAATTGCAGCCACGAATATCTTAGAAATAGTGGTAGAAGTTTTACTTTACCAAGATTTTACTTTTTACAAGAAAAAAAAACAGACTGGGAAAGATAAACTATTTACAAATTTGGCTTAAAATTTTATTTCTGCTCTTTTACGTACTTTGATAATTCAGTGATTTTACAGATATTCTAGAATGATAAAACCTTACTGATGGGTTAGTAAACAATGACATGACCTCAATAATGGCAGTATCTAAAGTTTACGTTTTTGTGTAGAGCGGTGCTTTTGGAAATCGACGACATATATATGCAGTTAGATTATACAGGGTGTTCGGAAAATAACAATGTATTTGTTACTGCCTGGAGGTGGTGTTCAAGAGCAGGAAAGTTACACAGACATGCATATGAGCAACTGAGTGTTTTATTGGAACTTCGAGACAGATGATGTTACCCACATAGCAAAAGGAAAATTTAATCAAGCTTACTATATCAAGGATCATAGTTTGATTCCAGCTTCCATTATCAAGACTGTAACTTTGATTCTATGATACTAGTTTACACTATGTAAGGGTTATGTAACCTTGAAAGTTCGAGTATGCAAGGAAATTTCAAGCATAAATCAAGGATCAGCTTGATTATGTAAGGTTGTATCAAGCTTATATATGAAAGTTTGATTTTTGTAAGCATTTATCAAGCTTTAACCAACCTTTATTAATAATCTGCAAGCTTGAATCAAGGACGTATTGAGAACCTTGAGATTAACAAGTATAAATCAATCTTGCACTATAAGCAGACATGTGCAGGGGGAAATTATCCATTGCCAAGACACAGTTGTGTAGTAAAGTAATAGCTTTCATGTCATTAGCTTCTTGTATTAATTTGTACTTAAAACACTCAACCGCCTTTAATTAGCACATGGTCAGTACCTAATTTTTCCACTTCATTTTTCTTCTGTAGTTTCTACAAATTTAGGTAACAACAGCTAAATATAACACCAAATCAGTAATGTTCTAACAGAGGATTTGCAATTTCACCAAGAGAAAATGTCAGCTTAGTCCCGCCCAGTATGCCCACTAGGGTGGACCGATTTTTTTGTCAAATATTGAGATTCGAGTTGTTATCAAAAGTTGTGCATTGGTATCAAATAAAGCCACGCCAACTATGGACGTCTTAAAACAATATTTAACCGGGCTCCTGGACCCTCTAAAGGGTCCAATTGTTTTCTGCAAAACAATGAATAAAAATATGATACCAGCTTCCACATTTTAGGGTTCGAGTAGTTTGAAAATTTGTGCATTGATACAGAATGAAGCCATGTCAAATATGGCCGGCTTTGGCCGCCAAACGTTTTTGACCATTTTCAAACCAAAAATTTCGCGGGCTCCGGGGCCCGGCTAGATATATTTTGATCTGGCTATGTTTCGGCGAACGAACATAACATTCTAGAACTTTTGCACGCTACTGAAACTCAAATTTCTGAAGAAAATCGGCCGTTTTCAAAAATAACATTATCTCGGGCCCGATTGTGTTTCGGGTGAACAAACATAACATTCTATAACTTTTGCACGGTACTCAAACTCAACTTCTTTTCAAAGGGGGCAAAACGACCGATTTGTTTTTAGATTTGAGTTTCAATAGTGTGAAAAAGTTGTAGAATATTTGCTCGCCTAAACACAGCCAGATCAAAAAACATCTAGCCGGGCCCCGGAACCTTTCAAAATGTTAGTTTGAAAACGACCAAAAACGTTTGACCTGGCTTCATTTCGCACCTATGCACAACTTTTCATAACTACTCGAACCCCAAAATGTGGAAACTGGTATATTTTTATTCCTTGCTCTGCAGAAAACAATTGGGTTCTTTAGGGGTCTAGGGGCCCGGTTAAATATTGTTTAAGGATGTCCATATTTGGCATGGTTTTATTTGGTACCAATGCACTAAATTTGATGACAACTATAACCCCATTATCCGAAAAAAAATTGGCCCACCCTGATGCCCACTTACTCCCAATAAAAAGCATTGTTTTCGGCTAAAAAGATGACAGCAAGCTCTGTAGTTGTCTAAACCAATCAGGTGCGTCACCTTAGTCGATGCTCAATTGTCTTTTGGCTTCACACTCTCGCTGGGCATGAGATAGCTATAAGCAAAACCTCTACTAGAACATTCTTGCACCTAACATAATTCTAAACTGAGTGTTACCACAATTAGAGTTGTATTTTAAACAAGTTAACACCTAAACAAAAATACCCTCTTTCAACACACACTTTTGAAGCAGCACTTTGCAGCGGAAATGTATTGAAGCTTTAACTTCCTTGAGTCAAGTATGATTGAATCTTGATACTTTTAAGCCAATATGACGATGTTAAGGCAAGACAAAATCAAGCTTGAACAGGGATTGGGAAATCAATAAAATTTCAGCTAGCTAAAATCAAACTTGAAATATACTTGACGTATGTCTAGTTTAGCAAGTCAAGATCAAGGCAATGTCGACGATAATTGGAGCAAATGTGCTATTAAGGTACATTAATTTCACGGAGCCAATGACGTTTCACTTTCTACACGTCCTTCCTTTAGCGCCAGAAGGCAAACATTATGAAAAGTGACTAGGTCCCTGTTCGGGCGCCATCCATATGAACCTGAGAGCTAGAACCAGGTAAGTCCAATTTTGTTCGAAACCTTATCAAAGCAGTGTTTTACAGTGTTGGGAAGGTCTCACACATTTGTTCGTCGATTCTTGTAAACATGTTAATAATATAAATAAATTTGGGAAACCAAGGTCAAGAATGAACATTTTTTAGATTTTTTTATTTGTTAATCTATCATAGATAAAGACAAGGCATGAAAGCTTGATCATTATAGTAACAACTATATTTTTCCTTTTACAATATCCTTTCCAAAAGAGAATTAGGATTTGTTTTATTCGAAGAGACGAAAAATACTCTTGTTATGGGGGTGGGGTAAGAGTAAACGAAGCAAAGAAATATTAAAATATAAAAAATAATGACAAAATAAGATAATAGTACGAACGAGTACAAAAACAGTTAAACCATGTAATATTAAATTCAAATTTTAAACAGAAAATTGTGAGTGAGGCCTTGACACAGGTAAAGGAATTTGAAATTATTCTCAATCTGATTGAAATTATAAAATCTTGTTAATAATAAAGCCAAACGAGAAAATGAGCACTGAGCACAAACATCACTGGCAATAATCGCACACGTACAAGTTTTCTTTTGAAGAGTCGAAGTTCGAGCACTGTTCGTGAGACCATCGTTTGCAGAGCACACCAAGCGTTCCTTCTTACTCCGTACACTCTTGCCCGGGTACAGTTGTTCTTCAAAGCAATGAGTACATGCCCACATTGACACATGTTCCTTTCCTCAACTACCCTAATTACACATTCAAGAATTCAACTTTCCCAGAATTGTTTACAATCTTCAACCTTTAATAGATTTAATAGATTCATTTCGAAATGAAGCTATAAAGCATAACACATATGTGCAGAACCTTTGCTCAACTACCAAAAAATCAGCACAACTATGCCTTACATTCTTCCGATACAAACTCAGTACCTTCTTCCTGTCACCGTTCTGCACCCATAATGACTTACTACTTGTCGGTGTTCAATTGTTTCCCAATGTTGCCAGCTTTACGGAAATCTCACATTTACTTTTGCCCTGGTTTTCCCTAAGCCTATTATGTAGTTTGTCTTTTTATGAAAGGAAATTCTTTGTTTGTTTTTTCTCGAAAACAAGGATTTGTGTTACTCGCGTCTAGCTTTGAGGTACAGATTCAACTCGGACAAGGCTTTTGTGTAGACAGCTCTGAAAGTAGACTGACGAGGCACATGAATACACAGTGTTCTGAGACAAAAATAGAATTTACAAAGAAAAATATAGAAAATCTTCCAAAGAAGTACCAGATCTCTTCCATTTCGTGAGTATCAAAAGGAAATAGTCTTCAATAAATGTTCTCGGTTTACGAAGGTGGGTCAAAAAGGTTTCAAACTTCATGAGTTTTCAAGTGTAGCGTAGTGCAATTATCGCGAGTAGTATGATGTCAAATCAATTTCCAACTTGTGAGCTGGTGTAGTGTCTATTATAAATAATCATGGGAACATATACGAGGAAAGTGGTTGGTCGGTATAAATGATTTGTTTGTGAAGTCAGCAACCATAGATAACAAGGCGAACGGGTTAAATTCTACTAACAATCGCGGAGAGTCCGGTACGTTGGTAACATCTCAGACACACGAACATTCACTTTTACAAAGTAGGTTGGCAACACTGACAGGTGAGGTGATTATGGAGGGAAAACCCGTCGTATTATTTTTCTATCGTGTAGAATAATGTTTATGTCATGTTTGGTGCGGATACGTCGAACGATATAGAAGCGAATTGAATATTAATTTTTCAAAGTAGTTGGCAACACTGAAAACTGCGGCGCTTGATAAAGACGATTCTGGTGGCTCTGAGAAGGTCTAGTGAAAACCTTACCAATTGTACCTCAACAATGTTTCTACCCATTGTTGTTCATGAGATATATTTTTGACATGGGTTAGCAACATTGACAACTTTTGTACTTGCGGACGAAGACACCCACAGTATTATGTCGAATAATCTTTATGCCAAGTTTGGTTCTGGTTATTCTAACATAGTGGAAGGAATTTTAAAAAGAATAATAGAAAATAGGTTGGCACCACTGATAACTGGGTGATTAGGAACAGGGAAACCCACGGTATTTTTCTATCGTAATTTTCGTGCGGATAGGACTAACGTAATTGAAACGGACTAACTTCTTAAAAAATGGCTTCCGGCGGCTTTGAGCTAGTCTAGCCAAGACCTTTCCTATGATACCTCAACCTCCTATCTACATCCTGTGGTTCCTGAGATTTATTTTTTGGACACGAACAGACAGATGGACGGACGGACTTATAATATCCGTTGCTCCTCCCTCTGTGGCTCTCTGTGCTCTTCGATAGTTTGTCTTCAAGGTTGCTTCCCAACGTTGACAAATCGTCAACCTCCAGCAGCGGAGTGGTTTTTACATCTCATTCGGATGTTGAATCAGTGACATCCAAAACTGGCGGTTCACTAATTTTAAATACATACTTTTAATAGAAAAAAATCATTAGTATGCTTTGAGAATTTGAACAGAATTAATTTTCAAACCATACTAATGATTTTTTTCCCTTAAGAAGTATGTATTTAAAATTAGTGAACCGCTAGAATTGGAGGCACGAGCCGCCACTGACATGTCAAATTGTTAATATTCAACATATTAACAATTTGACATGCTTTTTCATTCCATAATTTATATACGATAACGAGAATTCCTGGAGCTATTTTATGGCCAATACTGAAGACAAGATGCATTAACTCCTAATATTGTTCAATGTTAACAAAACCGAGAAACCGAATCATGCGACAATTTCTTACATCTTTTGAGGTCCCTTGAATAATGTAGCTAAATCTAAAGGAACCTTATATTCCTGCTCATTCTGTCCGTTTATCCGTCCGTGTTTAGAAATAAAATCTCAGGAATTACAAGGTGTAGAGGAGAGATGCTTGAGGTGTCGTTCGAAAGGTCTTGACTAACTATCTCAGGGTCCCTGGAACCGTCCTGGTTAATGCAGTTGGTCAGTGTTGCCAGCCGATTTTCTAAAAATCAATTGTTCAAATGGCTTCCATGCAGTTAAACCTGGCTGCGACAAACCTGGCATAAACATTATTCGACAGAATACAAAAACACTGAGAGGGCCTACGTTGCCAAGCAACCAACTTAGCAATGTTGCCAGTCTAAAATCACCTTTTTCTTCAAATAACTTCCATTATATTAGTCATAGGAGCACCAAACTTGGCATTAACATTGTTTGACACAATAGAAACATACTGCGAAACCCCGTTGTACGTGTTGCCAGCACATGCCAAAATATATATCATGAACCATAAGGTGTAGAGAGACATGCATGAGGTGTCGTTCAATAAATAGTCAAAGTGTCCGTGCAGAAACGAAGGAATGTTGTCGGGGACAGTAGGGCTTGACCTCGTATACTTACATGAAAATTTGCTAATAGTTGATACATAATAAGCGTTTCTCTCAAGGAAAAGACGAAATATAATAGCGAACAAATGTGTGTATATACAGAGATAAGTTTCGTAAAGAGCGGGGAGGGCAGGGGTTAGTCCCCTCTGTGTTCTTAGATCTAAATTCCGTAATAGTTGAAATTAAGCGTTTCTCTATGGGGAAGGGCAAAATGCAAGAGCAAACAATGGTGTGTATAAGCAGAGACGAAACAGCCTTGATTAGTGTAGTAGTTCAGAGTTTTCAGCACATTGTTTAAAAATAACCAGTTATTCAAATTGCTTCCATTCAGTTATACCTAGCTGCACCAAAATTGGCATAAACATTATTCGACACGAGTACTGTGGATTTTCCAGAACCTAAGCACTGCAGTTGTTAGTGTTGACAGCCTATTTTATAAAAAATATTGCTTGCGTGGCTAAAATACCATCAAGGGACCGGACGGAGCCTTGTTTAGTTAAGAATTGGAAACGTAGGATCTTCAAAAGCTTTCCCGTGTTGGAGAGGTTTTTCCGCCTGACAACATTGGGACGTTACATTGACAGACAGGATGGAGCGGCTACAATTTAAATCTGAGGAAGGACTTCTCGTTTTGTCTTCTTATATAACTTGTTTTCATATCAAATTTTGATGGTAAACAAATAACTTTTTCGGCAAGTAATTAAATTGTCGCGTTGGATGTGAATGACTGCTTCGATCAACAACAGCATCGTTCAAGGACGACTACCTTCAGCGCTGGCAGACATTCCATGATAACTTTGGGTGTAAGATCCACATGAGCCAGTTTTTGTTAACGTGATTAGGTGAACAACTATTTATTTCAATAATTCTTTGTTTCTCAAGCTATTATCAGATATATTATTTTCGCCTGTGTAGACTTAGCCCCTACAAGGACACGAAATGCTGGAAACCAGATTTGGCCTTTAGATTTGAAATTTAATTGTTTTTTTTTCAATTTATGGATTTATTGGGAAAGCTCTCCTTGTCGTGAACACAACTACATTTAAACAATACTACTCTATCTCGGATTGACAATCAGTAATTTATCTATTTATTATATTAAAATCACGCATTACCATTGTATTTACCGTACTCAAGGCCGTACCGTACCAACTTTGGCTCAGGCCGGAACAGGATGGGGAAGATATCGGCCAGGGCTTTATCTAAGGTAACATCCCGGTATTCACCTGATGAAACTGACGAGAACCCTGGAAAACCTCAGTCGACCGCAGTGTTTGAACTCGGGTATCAATCCATTGCTGATACAAAGTTTGCGATGTTACCGCCTGGACTACGAGGGCTGGGTTATCATGAATTATCAATTAACTCCGTGTATGAATCTAAATTATCGTACAACTCGTTAATTATTGTATTGTATTAGCAACACTGGTTCAACTTACCTATCTTCTGTTTTCCTTTCGAAATGACGTGCATGTCCTGCTTCTGGTAAGCTCATAGACAGGCCACAGCGCCGTTAGTTGGCTCCTAATTAAATACAGAGGACAGCAAGCCTGCTATGGTCACGTTACTAATTTAACGCGCCCCCAGATTCTTATTTGGGATAACTAGATGTCGGACAGTCGGAAACCCAGATCCATCATACAGTTGATATCCGTATCCGCGAGTTCTAGTTAAGATGATAAACCACTGATTCTATATCCAATATGTGGACTTAGAACGGGGTTGCGCCATACGGGGTTGGGCATATACGCGACAGTTTTTCAAATATGAACACAACTTTAAAATTACTCAAAGATATTGTTTAATGCAGCTAAAAGATAGAAGATTTCATGGAGTATAACAGTTGTTTTACGTGTGAAAAATAATGTCATTTGGGGTGGGTCACCTGATATTTTAAACGCTGTTTCATTCGTCGTGCAAGAGAATGCGTTATTCATTCCCTGTACTCTAATGTTGGGTTCTAATGATCCATGTAATCTTTGACTTCAACAAGATCACTCCACCGCGCATACAACTCGGTTGAGATTGGAGACACTCAGAAAGATGTGTCCGGGACGTCTTATTTCATATGGTGATATGAACCGGGCTGCACGCTCACCATACATTACGGCGGCGTCAGACTTATTCTTGTGGGGCTACCATATCTGAAAAGTAAGGTCTATGAAACTGCAGACAGCATTCTTCAGCGGAAGCACCGCATTGAAGTGATGAAATCCCAGAGAACTTACTGTAAGGGTCATTCTCCAAAAACAGGGATTTTTAGATAGTTCAAAAAGCAAACTTTTTAAATTGTAAAAGATCTTAGTTTTCTGGAGTCTTGGAGACATTGTGGGTAGATGTTCAAGGTACTTAGAAATCAATATTTTATTATTTAATTTATTCCGAAATATAGAGTACTTTCTATTGAGTTGATACCCATGGAGTTGGCGGGTGGTTTTTTGTTTGTTTGTTTACTCTCTTTTTCATTGCCCTGTTTCTTAGTGAGAATGGAATTCTACAATGAAACATGAATAACGTATTCAGAGTTTGGCTTCTCTTCCTGATTATAGGCAACAGAAATCAAATTAAAAGTTCCATGGAGTTGATGATGAATAAGTGAGACTTTAACTTTCTATTCCACAATAAGTCGACTGCAGAAGCATCTCTGTTCTATTTCCAGTGAAACAAGACTAAGATGGATCTAGCGTATGTTGTACAGTGTTGCCAGCTTTACAGTTGTATTACAACTTTTTTTGGTCAATCTGAATTTCAACGTTAATTGTTGAAAATTAACTGGAAAACTAAAAACAAATATTGAAAACATGTCTCAAAGATGAAAATAAAGTTGAGTTTCTTTCTATGGAGTTGACGTTAAGCATATTTAAAACTAAATCACATCTTTTATTTTGTAAGAAATTATGCAGTTTCACAAAATGTTCAATTTCTGGACAATGACCCATAACGAGTAATGCATTCTCTTCCACGACGAATGAAACAGTGTTTGGAAAATCAGGGTGACAGTGCCAAGGAAGTTATTTTGTTCACACGTAAAAAAAGCTGTTACATTAAACTCAATGAAGATCTCTATATGTCGCTAGCATTAAATAATATATTTACGGGAAAATAAAGTTGTACTCTGATTTTAAACACCGTCATATATTTATGCCCGACCCGTATCCATTTCCTCTTATACTAAAGGTTAAACACATTTGAAAACCATTTTATTTTTTATCCACACAACAAATATATCTATTATACAACAAATAAATAGAACGTTACAATTTCGTTTCAAATATTTTAGCTCTACTTATAAAGAGAAAGGAGAAACACTCACTAATGAATAATGATGTCTATTTGAGTTTAACCATTATCTATGTTCCACATGTCAACCAGATTTCGTCATACGTTCAAGTTTTCAGCCTTTCCTTTCTCTTCGGAAACTCTGCAGATTTTGACCAAAAACTTTTTCTAAAGGGTTTGGTTTACAAAATTAAAGGCAATAAAACAATCATTGAGGACATGAATGTCTCATTGTAATCAATGGAAATAGTACAGGACACTACAGTTGCCGTAGTAAGATCCCCCGCGCGCGCCATCTCGTAGCGTTCTTACGTAACACACGTGCAGTGTAAATACTTCCAAATCACCATTTGTAAGGTCGTCCCGGTGGCCTTGTGGTTAAGGCGTAGGCTTGTTGAGTGAAAGATCTCGTGTTCGAATCCCGATGGTAGTCAGACTTTTTTTCGTTTTTTCTTTCAAAATACATTTATGTCTGTTAATATTTATTATAATAATTGCTTTCTTGCATTTTTCATAGATTATCTTAGATTAGTGATCATACGTTAGCGGAGGTTTGGCAAAGTCAGGTTCGGTTATGTATCTTTACACTTTCCTTTCTTCCTTTCAAAATACATTTCTATCTGTTCACCTTTATTATTAATAGTTGCTTTCTTGCATTTTAGTGACCATGGGTTGGCAGAGGTTATTTAAGGTCAGGTTCGGTTATGTATCTTTACATTTTTCGTTTCCAAATTCCAGGATCTTACTGCGGCGACAGGCGTGTGTACATGGGCATGCATTCACAGAAATCTTAATGCCTACGGCGTCAGTTGGAATATCTCGTGCCACCGAACAATTAACACTAACGTTAAAAACCTAAGAAGTTCGAACGAATATCTGTAGAGGTTCTGATACTAGCGCTCCTAGCGAGTGAAGGTGATGGAAAGCCAAGCGATACCAATTTAAACAAAAAATATGAAATTATCACAGCACTTCAGGTTGTACATCTGGTCTGGAAAGCATTCGCAGCACTGTAAATTTAATAATAATAATAAATACAGATCATATAAATCGGCAGTGAACGATTAGCAGAACGAGCATCGCGCTTATGCTAAGGTTCTTTTAATCTACATTACAATGTCTACTTAGTGACGTCATACGTATTCAGTCAATGATAATTAAAGCATGGCAATTGGCTACTTGATTACAGTAGGATAGGAAGCGCTTTCTTCATTTTCTTAAAGCTATTGCCGGCTCCGACCAATGACCTCTATCAAAAACGATGCTGGACTGACTGCAGCCATTGAAAATTTCATGAATATATGAAGCCAGGGAGCGGAGAGCACACTTAATCTCGTTTGTCAATTTCCAGTGTAAACCAATATGAACCAAATTTTCGGTTCTAACTGTTTCTTATACTTAATAACGCTGTGTGGCCCGTTTTTTTAAATGTATGTCTTAATTGTGGCAAAAATGTAAATATTATTTCCAGTATTTTCTATTCTATGCAGAGTAACTGAAAATTTGGTGCACATTGGATTAGACTGGAAGTGGACAAACGAGTTTAAATATTTGCTCCGGCGTCTATCTGTCAACACTAAGTAGTCACTCCAGTATCGTTTACGTAGAGATGGCTCCGACTGTGATAGTCTGTAGTACAATGAAGATTTTATGTAGGTCATATTCTTGTATTGTAAATTTGTAATACATTGTGGAAAACAATTTTTGTGTCATTTGATTTAAATCGGCAGGTGTATAATCTTCACGTCATAAAAAGATTTAAAAAAAAACTTAAAAAAAAAACCTTAGTCACTCTTCAGCATTACGTGCGACCACGGACTCTACGTTACGCTAATGGAGTGATCGACTAGTGTCGATAGTAGACACCAGTGTAAACAATTATATCGATCGTCCACTTCTAGTCTATCCAATATGAACCAAATAAGTTCAGTTGTAACTCCGTTTTTTTTACACTTGATACCATGCCGCCCGTTTACGTTTTGGGGCAGGATTAAGAGATAGGCCTAAATCAATTCTTGGATCTAAAAATGTCGTCCATATTGGTTTAACTTGAAGTGGATGATCAGGATTAACTGTCCTCTCAACATAATGTGGCCTCGAATGTGGCTTCATATATTCTTTAATTTTTTACTGCATCGCTCAGTCGCTTTTAGGTAGAGGTCAATGGATGCCACGCGTACTTTCTGTAATGGATTGTAAAAGGCCCGTGTAAAGATTATTTCTGAAGGGCCCTCAAAGCTTTTTTTTTAGTGTAGCGGGCAGAGGACAGATTAGGTCCTTGTATGAATTGTACTGTACGTAATTTTGCCTAAAATTACCCCCCCCCCCAAAAAAAAAGAATTTTGTAGGGAAACCGTATTCCCTGGACCCTCCCTTTGGATTGAATTCCCATAAGATGGATTTCTGGTTCAAATACGATTGCCATATTCATCGCAAAGACTCCCAGAGCAGTTTTTCATGACTCTCGTGACCAGAGCCCGTTACTTCTTTCTTTTAAATAGTCACAAATTGTCCTCACGATGCTGGAGCAATATCGAAAAGCGAAGAGTCTCACGTGTACGAATCAAACCTGGGGCCGTCCGCACCGAAAGCAAGCGCTCAACTCTCATTCGTCTAAGCTAGAAAGCATAAATTAGGAACATAAATGAAGCGTACAAGGAAAGAAGGGGGAATGTGCACTAAAAAAAAAACATGAATTTACACTCGAAACAAGCAGGTACTGAATAATAACAGCTAACCTCTCAGAAAGTTTCAAATCAAAAACTCAAAAAATCACCAGGTTATTGCGGTTTTAAAAATGAAATACATGGGAATAAATAGAAGAGTTGTATTTTAAAATATGTTTTACAAGAAATCACCTTTTATGTACATTTTCCCTGCTTATCCTGTACACTTCAAATGTAAATGTAATTTATTTCCGCTTAGAGACATAATGGTCATTTCTCTTCCAGGCAAATGCCGGGTTGGTACCTTATATAAGGCCCAGGCTGCTACCTCCCTCATTAACGACCATAAATGGATCTGCCTTGCTGTTTAAACTGGAATTGTGTTGGCCTTGAACATTATGTGGAATGATACTTTGCTGTGAGGCTGTTCAAGCAATTTCCAATATCGAACTGAGGGTGGTCATCCCATTGGATCATAAAAAACGTAACATGATTCATTTACGTGGTTAGTGTATGCCGCACACTTCGTATTACATTAAAACAATGACTCATGGAATGACGGGTTTCCTCCATGGCATCAATTTCTTCTTTCTGCTCCGCATCGGAAGGAACCACTCACAGGGCAGCACGTTGGACGTGTAGCATGGCTACCACGTGTACTACAGCATTCTCAATGTCGTCTGACCTGACCTGATGCAATTTCATACAATTACGCAATCATATTTCCTCCTATAACCCTTTTCACGCTTTCATTCAGTGTATGGCGTGCACAATAGAAAAACAGGCTTGCGCAATATTCATAAAAAAAGACATTATTTTTATATGAAAGAAAATAAACTGCTCTGTAAGACTATCCACTCCAGGGGGAAGCAAAATTAGCAAATGCATAATCTTGTACGAGGCGATTTCACACAGTCTAATGTACTTTGAAAGAAGAAAAACATTCTCCTCTAAATAGGGTGACCAGAAATTTGTTGACAAAAAAAGAGTATATATCCTATTATATATTCTAAGCGTGCGTGCACACAACATTAAATACCGGACATGAAATTTAGGTAGAATTATGATAATTGCTACTTTTTTCCCCCAGTGTACGATTTGCCGGGGATTTTCCCTGTTGCGTGAGAATTTAATTCCGAGCTGTTGATTTTGAACGCATCTTAACTAGGGATAAAATCTACAGGTAGTATGTTGAAACTTATCAGCAACCACTCGTTTTAGGATCCCCCCCCCTCGTAATTTATAACAAATCAAACACTGATTTAGCCTATAAAATTTCCTCCTCGAAGCATGCCCAATTAACGGCCATTCTTTGACATAATTTACTATTCACTTGAATCGTAAAACTTTGGTAAACTTTATTTTGTACAGGCTATTTTAGTATCTTTTCACTTCTTCTTTTCACAATTGTTTGAGTGCAATGCTTGTTCAAATCCAGAAACATCCATGCCCCAGGCGGGATTCGAACTCACGACCTTGGAGACGCTTACTTAAATTGTCTGCCGTTAGATTTTATACGTAAGTAATTCAATGTATTTCTCTCTTCAAGTTGCGATAAATATTCCAATCCGAAACTGCTTCGACTTCCGTAAATGGTTCAACTATGGGAAACTGCTGTTTTTTTTTTAAATTTCTTTCACAATTTTTCAGCCTATGTAATCATCGAATCATCTCCAGTCACATGTAAAGTTCACTTTCTTCAAAATTACTCGGTAAAGTGCTAGGCTATAAGATTCGCTAGGAAAAGTTCATAAATCGCCACAGCAGTTCAACAAGCCCTTTGGTGATATTGGCATGTTAATTTAACAGTAAAAAAATGCACTTGAAAGTTTAATACATACACTTTCTCATGTTAGATTAGATGATGTTTAACTGCTAATTACATTCACTGTATGTATTCGGAAATTAGAAATAGCAAAATGTTCAGTTAGAAAATACATTAAAAGATATAATAATGGGGAAAAGAATATAATTGGAGATATTTTCGAATAACAGTAATAATTAAAAAAGAGTATCCAGGTTTTGAACATCTAAAAGAGTATAATACTCTTAAAATGAGTATGTCTGGTCACCCTACCTATAAATAAACTTCAAAATTCAGTGGAGGATCCAGAGAGGGAGCGCCCCCCCTAAGGGATTTTTTTCATTATTTCAATAATTTATCTCAGAGCTTCGATTTGTTTCCGGATGCATCTAATTTATCTAGAAATATGAATTTTGATAATACCAGTATTATATTCAATGATAAAACGTAGTAATATTAGGAGAAATATGATTTTTTTACCGGTACTTTAAAAAAATCACTTAGCGGGAAAATACAGAAAATGTCTCTGGTCTATTCTACCTGCGGCCCCGCCCTCACGAAACTCCTGGATCCGCCACTGGTATGTTCGTCTGGCTGCGAAGAAATCCATTGCACCATTCCGCACCAGTCTTTGTATTTCTACACTATTGGTTACTAACTATAAGTAATTCACCCCGTCCCGATCAGTGCACTGTTAACTTTCTTAAAATACACAAACACCCTTTCTTCAACCGGGATTCGAACCCAGAATTTGTGTATGCTGGTCTAGAGCGAGAGACCTGACGACCACCGTGGTCGTTGGACCAGAAGAAGATTACATTAGACCCCAAAGTGCCAGTCTTTTGACCTTGATTGAATTGTGTTTATGTCCTTTATATATAACTTTGGCTCAGGCCGGTAAAGGTCTAGATATAAGGGATGTGTGCATGAAACCGGTCAGGCGCTAGTTTAAAGGTACCATTTCGGGAGTAGCTGATTGGAACTGAGGAGAAACTTCAGTTAGAATAGTCAGCCATTGGATTCGAATCTAAGACCTTATGAATTCAAAGCCAACGTTCTACCAACAAAGATACGGTCGTTTGTTGTCTTTTTTACCATAAGTAACATATCTTTTATACACTCAAGTCTCAACACTTATGACTTTCGGTTGCATGTATAAGGAAGGCTATTAGTTTCTCATTTTGCTCCTGTGCCAATAAGGGGACAAGGTGTATATAAGCGATTAGTCTATGAAAGTTTACTTCAGAGAAACCTTAATATACATTTTAAAAACCCTGGACAACGAATGAGCTTTTCCCACTTAAGTCCAATGAAGGATCAGTTACGAAGGTGGCGACTAGGGCCTTTCAAAGGTAGATTCCTGCATTTGTTCCATCACGTGTTTGGGTAAAGGCCACTGTCAGTCAGGATGACAAACGAGGAGGGTTTTTGAACCTGCACCGCAGCCAGTAACTTCTACCACTAGAACACAGGGAGTTCCTGGTCGTCTACTGATGAGACAATTTGTTAACTTTGCCGTGTTTTTTAGGAATGAAGTAACAATAGAAGAAAGAGGTAAGGCCTGTCTGAAAAGTATCCGACCATATTTTTTCTGAGGAAGGAAGTGAACGTAGGATGGCAACACTGTACAGTGGTGGTACAATCGGTTTAAAGATGACCGCACGTCGACGGAGAGTGACAAGTGATGCTGATGGTGTACTTTGACTACCATGGCATCGTGCATCACAAATACATACCAGAAGGACGTACAGTTACGAAGGAGTACTATTTTGACGTTATTCGTCACCTACCTGATGCAGTTCGTCGCGACAGACCAGACCTGTGAACTTCACAAAGCCGACACCTGCATCAGAATATCGTCAATCCTCGCAGAACCAATATTCCTGCCAAAGAAGGGCATTCCTGTCATTCGCCAAGCTCCATACTCTCCTGACATGGTTCCTTGTGATTTCTGGCTTCCTAAAATCAAATCGATGCTCGAAGGTATCCGCTTAGACATCATGAACAACGCAACGAGGGTGTTGGCAGCATTTCCAAAAGATGCGTTCCAGACATGCTCCTAGCAATGGCAGGATCTTTGCGTTAAGTGTGTGGAAGCTAAAGGGTCCTATCTTCAAGGTGATTAGGAATTAAAACACAGTAGCTGTGTGGTTTTAATTTCCTGGTATATGGTCGTATACTTTTCAGAGAGGCTTTCAAGAGCTTCTGGAAGATTAAAAAAAAACAAAAAACATCAGACTAGTAACTTATAACATCTTTTCTATAATAATAATAATTGCAGACGCTCAAAACTAGAACACGTGGCTGTAATTTGCAATCGCTACGCTCTATCGCTTTCTATATGAATCGAAAGGATTCGATCCAAAGTTTTAGAGCATTTCACAAAATCGAAGTGGATTGTATGCTTATTGACTCCTCATTTCACCCATCCAGACATTTTAATAGGTAGAAAGCAAGAACGAAATGTCATCAGAAAGTCGTCTCAGTGTTGTCCTGCCATAGAGTAATCAAATATCAAACGCTTTTCCTCACCACGCACTGACAAATACATGTCGAGTTTACCGCAAACTGAGGAGTTCTCTTTTCATCCGACAGAGGGTGTGCTTTTAGTTGTTCACAAAGTTAGAGGCTTCTCCAGCTTCCTCCACATATTATCGTCTACTAATCAGATGAAGTTGTTCGAAAATATATATTTTGATTGAAATTATAGAATCACAATTCTTTTAGGGAAAAAAATCCACTAATACAAATGTAAAAAGCAAATATGTTTTTAACGACTATAGTCAATCAACATATTTGAGCTTTTTTCATTGTTTGATATCACTCACGTAAACTACAAACATGTGAGTAAGTCCATGCTCTGACTGAAGAAGTGAACAAAGAGTGCGTGAGTGAGTCGTCTACATAAAGAATAAGTGTTTCCTATAAGTACGTCACCCAATGATATTGGTAAATTAAATGCCTACAAATGGTATCTCGAAAGCATTCTGTTTAATTTGCAATTAGAGTCCTTATCTTACCATTGAGAATATCATACCACTTTCAAATGAATGCCAAGACACTCGAAGTGCTATGGTATGTTTTTATTAATAACTAGTTTTCCCAGTAGCACAACAACGTTGGATTAAACTTTAGTATCGAAATGTTATGTTAACGTTGTAATTGTACCAAAATGTCCGCCTGTTCAACGGTTTATTTGACGTTGAATAATGGTTGAGAAGAAACGGGTTTAGTTGGCCAAAAGAGAGCATGAACGCTGTCTATTGGTATACACACATTCAGTTTCATTTTATCCATTGCTTTTATCACGATATACGGTGTTAATTTTCCAACAGTAAATAATCCGAGCGGCTGCTGTGGGATTCGAACACACGAACGTTCTGCACTTCTCGTTGGTAGCTCAACGCGTTGACCACATACCCAAGAATCCACCTGGAGAGGTCACTATTCTTTTACTCTATCGTTGAAATTAAAAGTTCGTTGTAGGGGCCTCGGTGGCTCAATTGGTAAAGCGCTCACCTCTGCTGCTAGGAGTCGTCGGATCGATCCCTGCTCATACCATGTGGGCTTTGTGGTGGACAAACACCGTGTGCGTTGGTTTTCTCGAGGTTCTCCCGTTTCCTCGCACTTTCTTCATTCCACCAACTCATCCCATCATCATCATCCATTCGGCCTGAGCCAAAGTTGCCTAAAGGTTTTAAAATTAAATTCAATTAAAAGTTTGTTGAAATATAGTTTAAAATTCAACCTATTTTCAACATGCAAAGGAAAACATGAAAAATATTGTTGTTTTCATTGTATTTGCTTTCAATTATAATGTTTAAGCAATTAAATTAGAAATACAAGTGTGAAACGAAATCTAGGACATAGTGTGAATGATAGTTACAAGTACGTCGTATCAACGAAATTCTATCTTCGTTGAAATATGGTTTAAAATTCAATCTGTTTTCAACGTGCACATGAGAACACCAAAATTAGTTTGTGTCGTTTCATTAGCTTTTAATTATAGTTTTTGACATAACATTGGGAAGAAATGCATTAAACCAAATCTATTATACCATAGTTGAAAATAATATATTGAATACACGTTATATTAACATCTTATCAACGCAATAACGACTTTGTTGAAATATATGATTTAATTATGTTTTTTCAACCGATAACGGGTAATCAACGAAATGTACCTAAAATCAACGTTGAAAACACGTACGTGTGCTACTGGGGTTATTATTAATAATAATGCAACGATTATTAATTAATGTTTTATTAATAATATTGTTGCAGTACTGCTATGCATATTGTTTGGTACTGAAGCAGGCACGTACCTAGAAGTTGGTTTCGCGGGAGGTCCAGCGCAATGGGACAAGATCATTTGTACGGACATTACCATTCATTATGCTATAAAGAAAATCTAAGATCGGAAAGTTTACGGCGAGTAGGAAGGTCATTTAGTAGAAGAGTAGAAAGAATATCAGTTTTGGATAGGTGAGATAAGAAGGGCATCTATTATTGACTATACGTATGAAGAAATTCATGATTTTATCCAGTCAGAAGAGATTACTGTCACTTGCCATGGACCAGATAGAAGAAACGATTTTTTTTTGTTAGATGGACGCCCACTTATTGAACTGTATTGTGCATCTATCGAACATGAAAATTATGGAAATTAAACATTGAAAATGTAGAAAGAAACAAAACGGAGCATAGACATTTTCCCACAGTTTCCTGACGAGATTAGATCATATACGTCATCCAGTCCACTACTATTAAAATAAATAAATAAATTCAACACACACACACAAAAATCTTTTAACACGAATTTGATAAAATAAAACATATATTTTTTTTACAGTGTAAGGAGAACTGAATACTTTGGACTGGGTTTACATGACCATGGGGGGGGGGGGGGGAACAATAATAAACTATATAATTAGTGTTTCGCTTTGGATACTGTTGGACCAATGTTTGTTAAGCTTGCTTTTCTAAGCATATAAGACATCCTGTTGATAATACGTCCTGTATTTTTACTTTAGCAAGCAAAAATCAAAGTACGCAGATGAACCATGAACTATAAGAACACGTGTATGAATTAAAGTAATTTTGTTCCTAAGAGCCGACAAGAAATAAAACGCATGTAACCTATATAAAAATGTATGTATGTATTTTCCAGCATAACTCTGGAACTCCTGGATCAATTTCAACCAAAATTGGTACACATATCACTTACAATCTAAAAAGAAATACTGTGGGGGTAGGACACCCCTAGCACCCCTAGGGGGGAGGGGGTGTAAAAATAATAAGAAACGACAGATATTATTAGTGTCGAATCCATAGTTTTTAGAGGTCGCTGATATGAATACTGGAAGGAAATACTATGGGGGTAAGACATCCCAGCACCCCTAGGGGAGGGAGTGGGAAGGGGATGACATGTAAAAATAATCGAAAACGACCGATATTGGTGTCGTATACATAGTTTTCGGGGTCGCTGAGATAAATAATGACACTCCCGATGCCGTATAAGTCCAAGTTCAGCCCCATCGGCATGGGAGGTGATAAGGGGTGAAAAATAAAATGTCCGAAATGACATCGATAGAATTCATTTCTTTTTCTGTCTAACAGAAGATAGGCATAAATAAATACTCGGGCAACGCCAAATCAGCTAGTTTAATCAAACTGTAATCTATTAAAACTGTGATCTATCTCAGCAGTAGGCCAAACTTTGCATCATTTGATGGAGGCAGAACACTTGCTTGAACTGAACGATTGGTTAAATTATAAATCGAGCCCAGGTGATGTTTATAGACTAAAAACCAGAGACAGGCAAATAAGCCTTAAAATTCTTCAGATAGGTGGGTATTTAGGGATCAAAAAACCTTGAAAAAGGACTCGCAAATGGGCACAAAGACCCATGAAAAGTGGTATTAATATAGACTATGAAAATCTTGAAAGTCGGCAAGAATATGGGCAGCCAAACCCATGAAAAGAAGCATTCACGTAGCCACTAAGAATCTTAGAAAGAGGCAGACAAGTATGAACTAATTACCTTAAAAATAGGCAAGGGAAATATCGTAAATATGCGCTAAAATTACAAGAGGAGGAGGAATAATGCAATAAGAATTAAACATGATGTACTTTGCCAGTTTTATTACAAAATATTTCTGGTCGTTTATTGTCATCTAAATCCTAAGCCTGTCACGTCTAAAAGATGACATATCTCTGTGTGCACACTCTGCTGTACAATGGTTTGAAAGAAAACACCCAGAAATCTGTATAGTGTAAATTTCTCTTAGTGTTTCTCTTATTTAACTAAGAAAACTCTTCGAAAACGTGGGGGCACGATGGATCAGTTACTAGAGCGCTCACCTCTGGTGCTAGGGGTCGTCGGATCGATCCCTGTTCATGCAATGTAAAGCGTAAAAATCTGAGTTAGAACCAAAAATTTGGCCCATATTGCTTTAAATTGGAGGCGAACAAACGAAATTAAGTGTCCTCTCCGCTCACTGGCTTCATATATTCATGAAATTTTCAATGGCAGCAGTCAATCCAGTATCGCTTTTAGATAGAGGTCATTGGTCACTATAGGACAATAAAAAATTTAGCAAAATAGCATATCACTCTCAAGCGATATCAGTTCGAAATGTTGACACCATATAAACCGGAACAGAAAGGAATTAAGGTATACAATGGACATACTGATTATTCAGTCTTACTCCTGTTGTAGCCGGACAAGACAGGTCATGATAATCCATGAAGTATTGTCTAAATTTAAATAAAAGTAAATGATATTAAAATATTACTTACTTACCTTTAACACATCGGCACAGTTTATTTATTTTCCTTTGGTTAAGAATAGCGTGTCGTGTTAAACATTACTCCACTGTAACAGTATCTGCACTGCCAAGTCACTCATTTTTTTTTTTATTTTTGTATGTGTATTATTTTTGTTGACATTACATATTCTTTCGGAAATGTATGCACATAATACTTCCTTCCTCTTTCTTGGTGGATCGTTGAGCAATCATAAACGCATAATTTTTCACGTCAGTTATTACACGAGACATGCTCTGCGTTTTCACAACAGTTGTGGTATAATTTGTACAAGAAGTTCCATCGTTTTATGTTTGACTCGGTAATAAATCACATAATTTCTTATATTATGAGAACATTATCACTTCTCAGAAACCTTGACGTGATGTGGAGTTGAAATCCGCATACACGATTAAGGTTTAATTACCCATCATGGCCCGTAATGCAGGATCATCGCAATCTAGTGTGATTTGAATTTAAACCATGCTTTTATTAGTAGCTTCCCCATAAAAGAAATGATCGAATTATTTTCGTGTAAAAATATGGTTTATTTAGTCATGCTTGCAGTCAGGGTTTCTGCCAGGATTTTCAGTTTGGGAGGGGGTGAAAAGTCAAAATTGGGAGGGTATACGTGAAGTTTTGAACAGTTTCTATCGATTTTTCACAGTAAAAATTTTAAAGTTGTGGGGTGTTGTTCAGACCTTAGGGGGTAAACACCCCCCATTCCGGTCTGGCGGAATCACTGCTTGCAACAAATTTAAAAAATAAACACTCTTTCTACTCTAGATATTTAATTTGACATATCTTTCTACGTGTTGTTTATGCGCGAGTGTATTCCTACACTCTAAATTCCTAAAAGCGGAATTCCCTACACAGTAAAAAAATAGCTGTGTTAATTCAACACAATGCGGTGTCCCAGCGTGACAACCACATTTGTGTGTTAAATCAACACAACACATGGTGTTGATTTCGGTACTGGGAGAAAATAAAAAGCTACGGCTGCACCTAGATTTGAACATGGGTTGCTCAGTTACAAGTCGAGCGTCTTACCGACTTTGCTAAGTCGTCAGACGAAAAGGGCAATAGATTGAAACAATATACAGGTTAAAAAATGTTGCTGAACCCCAAACACACAGTTACTCTCACGACTTATGCCAAGATATTAAAGATACTTTTCCATTGGTCAATTAGGGATCAGAATCCCCATTTATTGAGAATATGTTCCATTTCTATGAAAGCAAGCGCAGCATTCGATATGTTACGATAAGAAAGCAGTAATGCTGCTGAAGTGTTTGGCTGTCGCCATCTTGCTTGTTTTCATAGAAATAGAACATTCTCAATGAATGGGAATTCTGATTCCCAATTGACAAATAGGAGGTGATTAAACCATGGGATAAGTCGTGCAAGTAACTTAGTTTGTTTTGGGGGTTCAGCAACATATGTTTGATCCCATACAATGTTTAAATCTATAGTGTAGTCGTTTAATTCAAATGTTGTTCAGAAAATATCGTTTGCATCTAGTGCCTTTTCTGCCTGACGATTTAGTCAAGTCGATAAGACGCTCGACTTCTAACTGAGCAACCCATGGTCAAATCTCAATGCAACCGTAGCTTTTTTTTTTTCACAGTACCGAAATGAACACCGTGTGTTGTGTTGATTTAACACACAAAAGTGGTAGTCACGCTGCGACACCGCATTGTGTTGAATTAACACAGCTATTTTTTGCAGTGTAATTGAACGGAATATTTCGTCTTACGAGAGCAGAAAGAGAATCCACTCTTTTAGAGCGTATTTTCATTAGAGAAAAAATGAAACATTTCTGCTCGAAAAAAATGGGTTTTATGAAACTCGTTTCGGTGCAAATGTAAACTTTATTAGATAAAGTTTTCATCTCGTGACATGAAAACGACGCTAAAAATACTTAAAACGTAAAAAGGAAGTAAAAGGAAGCATTTATAAGTAAGGTAGTAAGAAGGAGAAGTAGTAAGAAGGAGAAGTAATCTTTTTACGTAAGAAAAACAGAAAAGAATGGCCTCGGTGCCAATTGAACCAACTTACCTCCCGACCAGCGATCATATCCCCTAGGCTAGCCGAGAAACTGCTAGAGAATGCCTTTGAAAGGGTCTCTTCCGTCTCGTCATTCGAGAACAATGCTCAAAGATTTCTTGTATGTGTCTTACTTCCTGATGTCTTCTAGTACATTGTTGTCATTGAGAAAAGTTATCAAATTTCTGTTTAATTAAACGCGATTAACATCACAATAGGACTTCGTCGTTCAATAACCTTCGCTGTAACGAATGGCGGAAATCATACTTGACTAATACCTATGAATGATGCAATGTGAACTAGTTTAAATTGCCTAGAAATCGTCAGTTCAAGTTGGAAGAATAAATCACATCCGTAAAACATCGGAATCCATCTAAAAATAATATAACATTTTCTATCCAAAGAAAACCACTCTTTTCGATTTGAAATTTCAATAATATCAAATAACTTTCTCATCGAAAAAAGAGTAAAAAAATCCGATTTGGTGTGTAAACGGTGATACCACATTTCGTCCAACGAAATTTTGTCCACGCGACATTTCGTCCACAAATATTTCGTCCACAGACATTACGTCCAGAGACAATTCGTCCACTTGAC